>CM035184.1:2131752-2167844 GCA_020233015.1 Callinectes sapidus
TATATATATATATATATATATATATATATATATATATATAATTTTCCAAGTTTGCACCCACTTTGACAACTTGTCAAGATTGTTTTTCATTCCTTTTACTTATTCATATGAGACTATGGCATTTACTATTTTGGCGTCATAAGCAAACTTCAATATCATACCGGTAACACCGTTATCTCTGTCAATCCTAAGGGAATAATTAATCCTAAGAGTGATCCCTGTGGTAATACTCTGACTCCGTTACTGCACTTAAATACTGTTTTATAACTACTCTTTGTCTACGGTTCAGCCAGTTTCCTACTCATCTCAACAAACTGCCTTAAACACCGATGATCTTGGTTTGATCAGTAAATGTTTGTGGGGAACTTTGAAGAAAGCCTTTTAAAAGTAAGGATATATTATACATATATCGCTTTACTTTAATCATACTGGTTCAGTCAATTACGGAGGAAGTCCAAGAGGTTCGTCAAACAAGAGAGAGAGAGAGAGAGAGAGAGAGAGAGAGAGAGAGAGAGAGAGAGAGAGCATAATTCACTCCACATTTTCAGATGTCAGAGAAAGCGTGTGTGCGAGCCTTGGTGGTACTGGTAGTGGTAGCGATGGTGGCGGGAGTTGCCTGGCCACTCCTTCACGTGAATAAAGAGAGGGACGCCGCCGCTGTGGTGGGGAGGAATGCACCACAGAAAGCCTGGCTACGGTTTGTGGTAAGTGTGTATGTGTGTGAGTAACTGGTAACATGCATAGGGACATACATAGGGGGTGGTGAGGGGTGGTGAGGTGGGTTAACATGGGATCGCAGACCTGAATCAAGACGCAACTCTTTGAAGAAATATTTTTTGCCAACAGTGAGATCAATAATGGCCATCCCACCTGACAAGGCTGTAACTTTAGTGCACGAGTGTTGCCAGATCTAGGGAAATTTCCCTTTTCTAGGGGAAAATTGACCCCTGGAGGGAAAAAGGGAAGAAATTTTAAAATTTACCAAAATCTAGGGAAAAACTAAAAATATGGGAAATTTTGAGAATAAATGGTATATTCTCCGTGCTTGAATAGACGAGAGATGGAGTGGAAGGTGAAGATGCAATACACGATCAGTTCCCGTACTGAGTGCGGTTGGCTGCACGAGAGAGAGAGAGAGAGAGAGAGAGAGAGAGAGAGAGAGAGAGAGAGAGAGAGAGAGAGAGAGAGAGAGAGAGAGAGAGAGAGAGTGGGGGGGGGGGTAACTGAGTGGCTGGAGGAGGGAGGGAGTGTGAAGGGGGAGGTATAATACAGGATCAGTTCCTGTACCTAACAAGTGTAGTGACTGAATGAGAGGGACGCATCAGTTCAGATACTTAGTCTGTACTTGATACCGATCGCGGACGCATGTACTGTCAGCAGAACATTCTTACCGGCTGAAATGGCTTCAAAAGACAGTACCAGTGAGAGTGAACACACCGAAACCCCTCCAGCTAAACGCAAATGTTTGGTGTATAATCAAAAATATTTGAAAAAATGGGAGAGTGATCCTAAATTTAGTGGTTGGATTTCCAAAAGTGACAAAGGGCCAATGTATTACTTTTGTAAAGCTTGCGGTAAGGATGGAAAAGCTGGGAAATCTGAACTGGAAAAACATGCAATGGGGATGAAACATATCAGTAATGTGGAAGCTCGTCAGAAAACTGTCAGTGTCCTATCAATGCCAGCATTCAGTGGAAAGAGTAGGCAAGAAAAACAAGTGAAAGAGAGTGAAATAAGACTAGCAGCATACATAAGTGAACACAATGCCCCATTTACATCCATGGAACATTTAGTGCCACTAATCCAAGCAGTGTGTCCTGACTCAGAAATTGCCAAGAAGCTGAAGATCCAAAGCATTAAAGCCGTAAGTTGGTGTGAGTTTTTTTTTCTCTCTCTAATTTTGCTTCAGTAGACTGTAGACTATCATATAGAGGTTGTTTTATAACTGCAAAAATACTAATAATGGTCGATATATGCGGGCATATTCATAAAAATACTTTAAAATGTAGCATATTAACCTTAAATAAGAAAGGGAAACTTTGCATCTAAAAGGGAAAATTTGATGGCACGCCTAGGGAAATATGGCTGTGGCAACCTGGCAACACTGGTGCACGAGAACCCCTCAATACGGAAGAGTGAAATGGTAACAGAGTGGTAGCATCTTCCTTCAGAATCCATAGTACTTAACTGGTGACTAATGAAACAGCTGGACAGCCACGTAGGGAGGACAGAAGCACTACGGCTGTCGAAATAAAGATAGGGAAGTCTGGGAAACTTTTCTGTTGACGCATTTATTTGTACCCTAAACTTGTTGCATCAATACCTAGAAAATGACAAAAAGTAGAAGGGAATGTGGGATGGAGTGGGTGTTAGAAAACGAATCACACACACACACACACACACACACACACACCAGAACCAAACGACCATTAACAAAACACCACAAACTAACTAACACCTATGTTTGTTATGCCCAAAAGGAAAGGATGGACGAACACGAAGAAGCAGAACCAGAAGAAAATGATGAGTCACGTGACATTTCTGATGATTCGAGTTGTGAAACAAATGAAGATGATGATGATGATGATGATGAGAGTGATGAAACTAGCATGGAAACTACCAGTACAGAGGCTACAGATTCCAGCTCTTATTCTACGGCATCTGATGAGTTTGCGTTTCTAATGAGACGTGATGATGATGATGATAGTGATGATGATGATGATAGTGATGGTGATGATGATGATGATGATGATAGTGATGAGGATAGTGATAGTGATAGTGATGATGATGATTAGATAGATAGAAGTACCATACAAGTGTCCTACGTGACTCCTCTCTTCCCTCTCATGTACAATAAGACCAATAGATAAATAAAAACAAACTAGAGGTGTATTACGATAGCCAGGGGGAGGGGGGGGGCTTCAGTTACTCCGAGCTTCTAAATGTCTATAACTATGACCACCATCACTAGCAATACGTACTAGTCGGGACTGAGAGAGGGGGAGATGGGGGCTGAGAGAGTAGGGCTGACTTGCATAGTTTTGTAAGCATTCCTATCTTCACCAACACTTCACTTTAATTCTTTATTCTAATGTTTGTCTTGAGTATTATGGTTATGTCACTGCATCATTTTGAAAAGTAACGTAAATTTGTGCTGTTTGTAAGGCTATCTGTCAAAATGTTCAGCTTCATTCCCTCACATCCTTCTGCATTTAAAATTTTTCTTCTAGATTCATTCCTATTTCTGCAACTTTTGTTCTTTAATTTCTAGTTCTCTTCCACTTTTTATACTTATCTTTCAATCCTTACTTTTATCTTTTCTTTATCTATTCTCTTCCTTCGCCTCTCTTCTAACTTCTCTTTTTCCAACCTCTCCTTGTTTTTCTTTCTTTTTTCCCCCTCCTCCTCTCCTGTTTCTTCTCTTATTTATATCCTGCTATCCCTGCGTCATCTATCCTTCCTCTTCCTTATCCCTTATACTTTTACAGCAATCTTGCCATCCTCTCTACCTATTCTCTTATCTCGTCTTCCATTTATCAACTTTCATTCCTATCCCCTTATATAACAAATCTGAGCAGTTTCCCCCTTATAACCTCTTTTTTTTTTTTTTTTTTTTTTTTTTTTTTTTTTTTTTTTTTTTTTTTTTTTGCCTTCTATCTTCACTCGAATGTACCCAATAAAGCTGCTTTACTGACAGACACCAACAGCACAATAAATGAATAATTGAATGAATAAATAATTGATTAAACGTATAACCCTGCCAGTGTGTGTATTCCTTAAACCTATAAAGATATGTATGTATGTATGTTTTCATGGTTCCAATTAGTTTCACATTTTTCAAGTGGTATTCAGAGAGAGAGAGAGTGGCGGATTCAGATGGGAAGGGGGGGTTGAGGGGTCCCTCTTCCTTCTGTTCTCCCTTTCTCCTCCCCCTCCTCCTCCTCCCTTTTCTCCATTTCTCCTTTCCTCCTCTCAGTACCACCACCACTAGTACACACCTACTCTCAGAAACACTCGGAGACACCTTGAAAACCTTGTATATTAAGCTAAATATGAGGAGGAGAGCCTGACAAGGGTGGCACAAACCCCGGTCAGCTGGACACACTCGGTGGGAGATTACCGCGACATCTAAGCAAATCTAACCACACCTAAATCTAAGCTAACTATGTTTTGGGGGAGATGTGGTGAATTTCAAAAGCACCAATATGAGTCAGTAATATCCGAGTGCTGGAAAGTAGAAGCCTACACAGACGTTAAGGACAATAATTAAACGACTATCACAATATGCAGTCACGTCATACGCTATTGACAAGGACCGATAGTAACAATGTAAATTAGTAAATACAATAAGTGCATAAGTAAATCATTTATGGGATCCAGCCTAGGAATGGATAGGACAGACGCCTAATTATGCAGTGGAAAGTACATCACCATCTTACCTGCTATTTCTCCAGCCTGCTGCCCTACGCCTTGCCCATGTCTTGCTGAGTAGGACCGGTCAGCTACCACGCCTGTGACAGCCTCATGGGACTACACACACCACCAGGGCTCATAACAACTATAACGTCTTCGCAGCCCAAACAACAACAACGTACCTGCTTTTTCTTGTGATTGTAAACACCCCCACGGCCTCCTCTGCACCTTTACCTCCTCTTCCTCCTCCTCGTCTTGCTTTAGAACACTCAGGAATGTTGGCACTGCATTGTAGACGTTCAGAACACCACATCCATGCCTCCTCACCTCACAGACATCACTAATCTACGCTCTTCCTCTTCTTGTGCATCGTGCTTTGTGGTTCATTTATTGCTTCACTCGCTATTACAAGTTTCAAGCTCCCTGTTTATTCTTCTAGTTATATATATATATATATATATATATATATATATATATATATATATATATATATATATATATATATATATATATATATACCTTTTCTATTTTTCCTAATATTATATATTACTTCTTTTTCTTGCTTTTCACCACTCACGCGAAGCTTTAATCTCAGCAAAATGTGTTCGAAACTTCAGATCCTTGCAAACTCACCTTTTCCACCCCCTGTTGATTAATTAAATGCATATGGCGGTCCAAACTTTTAGCTATCATCTCACCACATCCACAGGGTATGCAGGGCGTGTTATCTCGTCCCACAGTGGCACAGGAGGGATGCAATGGTCAGAAGGGCGGGTTGCAATGACAGTAATCATGGACACCCACCATATTGTACCCGAGGGGGGGGGGGGGGGGGGATTTATCAAGTAATGCTCAATAATCCTCATCAAACAACACTATACCAATGTGGAATAGAGGGGAGAGAGAGCACAGCAGGACAGGGATATGGGGAGACTTATAGAAGAGTGATAACTTATGAACGGAATGACAAAAGGCAAATGATTTAACTGGTAGGTCATCATGGAACTTGAATACTCACCAAGAATATGTGCCACTCTACTTCACTCATGGTACTCATCGTCCACTCAATGCAGCACCACCACCACCACCACCACCATCACCACCACTAAGGCTTCTCATTCAGTACAAGGACGGGACACCAACTCTTCAGGATATCAATGAAATAAGGAAGGAATGGTCATGAAGAATTATTGATTATAGTAATGAAGGAAGGAATGTTAATGAAGTAAAAAGGAAAGATGAATGTTTATGTATGGCCAAGATACAGACAATATTAACACAAGGGCAGGTTCTCAGAGGTAGTAGAGAGTGGTGGGTTGGTGTGTGTGTGAGAGTGAGGGCAGCAATACAGCTTCCTCACAGTCCATGGGAAGGGCTGATGGTGATGGTGAGGTCTGGAAGAGTCTGACCAAATACAAAGTGAGTAAGAAGGCACAGCTCACCTTCAACACTCAAAACTCTTCTCTCACACTTCACTTCCAGAAATGTGGAATATTCAGCAATTAAGTGTTTTGTCTTTTATTTCATAAATCAACAAATGATACAGCACTCTTGAATATTTTTGAATGAAAGCTTTATCATTAAATCATATATATGTATACATCACATGAAACAAGTACATATTCTAAATGGATATATATTTTCAAAACAATGAACTAAAATTTATCTTAACTTAGCAAAACATTACATTATTAAAAGACAAAAAATGATAATCATAACAGCAGCAGCCCCCCAAGATGCTCAGCAAGGCCCTCCAGCACCAGCACAACACAACACAACCACCAGGCAACTCAAATGTCCACACTGTTGGGGTCGTAGTACTCGCGGTGCTTGCTGCCGATGTGTGCCTTGAGGTTGTCACGCTGGTTGCAGCGGTGGGGGCAGTAAGGGCAGGCATAGGGCTTCTCCCCAGTGTGGGTGAGCTGGTGGCGCTCCAGCTTGTAGCGCGTCTCAAAGGCCTTGGAGCAGATGGGGCAGGAGTGGCCGCGGCGGCGAGCGGCTGCTGTGGGAGACGTGCCTCCCCACACCGACAGCAGCTGCTTGAGAGAAAGGCATTGTGTTAGCTCATTACTGATGATGAGGACATCTACCATGCATGCACACTATTCAAATAACCATAAAATAGATAAACTGAATATATAAAAAAATAAAGAGAATAAAAATATGCAAAATAAACAACAAATAAATAAATAGTGTAACAAATAATCAAAATACTAAACACATTTAGTGATCAGTTATTGACTTTCAAGAAATAAAGGTTGTGTTGCTGAAGAGAGACACATTGCAGGAACAAAATTTTTTTGTTTTCCTTTTTTTGCATATGTACTTTTTTTTCACTCATATTGATGTCTTTTCAAGGAATTTGTAGCTTTATTTCTTTGTTAATTCAATTAGCAACATTTCTGTAGTATTTTCATTGCACAGGAGTTACATCTATTGGAATATCAAAAAGATCATTAGAAAGAAAAGAGGGAAAAGGAGGAGATAAAGAAAGAGAAAGAAGAGGAAAATAAAGGCAAGAAAAATAAGAGCAAAGAAAATTAAACAACTTCATGAATAGACAAAGTAAATGAATCAACCAACATCACTACCATTAAATGTAGTTTTCGACAGCCTAACATTGTGTACAGAAATCCAAAACTCGGCCATCCCATCCTTGCCACCCTCCCAAACCCCCCAGCAGCACAGCCTCACCACCACAGCATTTCCTTGTTGGTGAGCAAAGGACACGGACAGCAAACAATTGTGAAGGGAAACTCTCACTTTAATATTGCCAGTGAGCTGCAGTGTGTGCCACCACCACTTGGCACATCACCACAAAAACAAAGTATATATGTAACACAGCAGAAGCAGAATATATCTTAACTTGTACACACATCAAAACATATACATATCAGTACATATATTACTAGTA
Organism: Callinectes sapidus; assembly: GCA_020233015.1. Taxonomy (NCBI): domain Eukaryota; kingdom Metazoa; phylum Arthropoda; class Malacostraca; order Decapoda; family Portunidae; genus Callinectes; species Callinectes sapidus. The sequence goes on from CM035184.1 coordinate 2,139,080, forward strand.
TTCAAAGAAAGTTCATACATTTTATTTCTTTTATTTCTGATATAGATAGATAAACTTCTGAGAATATTTTGCAAGGTTTTTTTTTTTTTCTACAGTGGTCCCAAGGTATATACTGTATGTACTCCAGTAACATGGAAGAAGGAAGAGAAATAGATCCTTATACATATGGTAAAAGACATAATATGTGAGAAGGCTTTACAAGAACATTTTTCTTGTAATGGAAACCCAAACTATTAACATTGAGATAATTCTTAATTTACTTTTTCTTTCTTCAAAACAATCAATATGCAGGTTAACCCAAAAGTGAACAATAATGAAAGTGACATGCATGAAACCCAATGGAAATGTTAAGTTGTGGGAAGTGGATGCATTAATTAACCCTCATGGTGCACCCTCCCTACCACTCTAAGTTACATGTCCCTGTGATGTGTAAACACACACACACACACACACACACACACACCTGTCCTTCAAGACAGTGTGAGACAAACACCCTGTATGTGTAATATATCCAATAAGAAGCTCTTGTCATGTTTCCCTCCAGAGCATGTCATCTAATACCATTCAAGCTATTGTTTCCTTGGATGTACACTTTGTCACTTAAAGAAATTACGAGTCTATGATAGCTTCAGTGTCTTTTACTGGCTTTGCTTTAAGAGTTAAACAGCCTCTATTATTACTTTCTTCATTCCAAAGTATACTTATCAAATTGGTGTTGATAAGAGAACGGGAACAGTCATCAACAACTCAAGGTGAGAAAATTAATTTATATAATTACTACAAGAAAGTGAATATGATACAGAACACATGGAATTTTTTTTTTCACATACAGACAACAAAATCATATATTCAGGTAACAGTCTACAACATATATAACTGTGGTTTAAAATGGTTCTTGTTAAAAAGCCATTTTTCTTTTACCTTCTTTACAGTAAGTAAACAGAACTGGTGTGTTGCATCCCACATCAATACCTGAGAGATGCATCATATCAACAACACCAATGACAAACACCACCAAAACACCAACACACATCTTTCCTTGATACACAGAAACAGACTCCATAGCGTGAGCTGTGAGTTGCTTCTTCTGAGTGTCTAATATGTATATGGTAAGGTGGTACTTGAAATGAAGGCCATTCCTGGAAAAGTCTTCTTGGTTGTGTAACTTACTAGTGATGAAATGAAGACACAGAAGCAAGAAGGAAGTGGTCAACAGTAACATTGTACTCTACCTTGAGTAGTCTGAAAAGGAAAGGTTCAGGAAGATAATACCATCTGGCAGTAGAGGGTGGCAGAATGGACAGTGTGTGGAGTGACAGTCTTCCCTACAGGTCAGTATCATGTCTGGTTCTGGCATGGCTGCGCAGTCTGGCTTTCACTGCGGCTCGATAAGGGCAGTACGGACACGCATAGGGTTTCTCCCCTGTGTGAACCCTCAGGTGCTTTCTGAAGTCATTCTTGTGGTAGAAGTTCTTGTTGCAATGGTGGCAGATGAAGCGATAGGGTGAACCAACCTGTGGAGAGAGGGAGAGTGTCAGGCAGCTGCCTCAGCCATGGATCAGGTGCACATTGCAATCAGGACTATGTGCATGTATGGATGTGTCTATACATTTACGAATATGTATGCTGTGTTGTACAGAACATTAGTTTATTTTCTTCTTTATATATATATATATATATATATATATATATATATATATATATATATATATATATATATATATATATATATATATATATATATATATATATTATATATATATATATGCTGTATATCAAATGAATAGGTTTCACTTGTAGTTTTCATCATATGCAAAATAGTAAAAGGAAACATGTTGCGTCCTATCCATAACATTCACGTCTGGCCTGAGGCAATTCATGTCATCAGTTTCACCTGTGGAGCTGATAATGAAATATAAAACTTGCTTTGCCATCGAAGGGTTATATAAATAATCCATGTGGACAAGAACAGTTTATTGGAATTCTTGACATAGAGATGAATCATCATAAATTACCAAGAACACAGAAGAAAATTGTATAACTACATTTTAACACGATAAAGACATAATACTGGCAAGTCTATGTGAAGGGGTCTGAGTCCGGCTGCTCCTGGCGCTGGTGCACTCTGTTGATGTGCGTCAGGACATGGGAGCGGCGGGAGCCTCGGTATTCACAGTGGGGACACTGGTGCGGCCTCTCCCCAGTGTGGGTGCGCAGGTGTCGGTACAGGTTGTGCTTCAGTCCAAAGCTCTTGCCGCACAGGAAGCAGGTGTGGCCTGGTCCAGGGCCCGATACAGTGTACATCTGCAGGTTGAGGGGTGCCAGGGATCGCATGCTGGGGTGAGTGTCTGGATGGCCCCGATCTTCTGCTTTACAGATCCTCTGCAGGTCTGGTGGTTGGCCATCCCTGGTCTGCAGTGTGGTGTTGGCGAGGGAGGCGTCCTGGGCGGTGGCCAGGCGGTGGAACCCCTGCCGGTGGTGAGAGTGGGAGCTGCCTACGTCCTTGTCCACACTGCTCTTACTCTGGAAAATGCATGAAGTCTGTGAGTCAGTGTTGCCACATGATATCTTAACAGTCTTAGTCTTAGCAGGACCATTAATGTGCTATACTAATGTACTAAAAGGTAATAGCATTTGCATCCAAGACTACCAAACATAATACACTATGTGCAAACTATTACATATAATGTGCTTAGTAAACTATTCCGCAAGAACAATATTTCTTTAGTTCAGTGCAAACATTTCAATATTCATGTGAACATAAAAGTAAATAACAGAAGACTTTAAACACAATGATAAGAAAAAAACAAGGATGTTTGCAAATTTATTTTTAGATCATTACAGTGTACATAACAGAATAAAAATGCCTTGTCATCACTGTATTACTGTTGTTGCTGGAATAACCCAAGAACAAAACTCCAGTGTATGTACAGTAGGTTACACTGGTGGTTCACTCCTTTCTTTTGCTACATATACACAAAGTGAAAAGTGCTTGAGATGTGTTGCAAAACTATCATCCATGTCTTTTATCAAGCCCTAATAAAATAATAAAAATATACTTCATAATTTCATTACAAAACAAACACAAACATGGAAATGGCTAAAAAGTAAAACAGAAACAACTGAAGATTCTCCAATTCAACAAAATTTGAATTAAAAGTACAAAGCAACACAAAAACTTTCATACAATTTGAATATTCATCACAGTTATTGCAGCATAGAAAGTTTTGAGCACCATGTGTATGCAGCTGAGGCAGTGTTGCTGCACCCAGCCATCCACTGTGCACTCCTCTCCTTCTCCTGACACAGCACCACAAACAACGACTTTCAAGAAGTTGTTTTCTTAGTTGTCTTTAAGATGTCATATCATAAATGAAGATATCACCAAGTAGTTTCTTTAAAGACTCTCCACAAGCAACAATCATACTAGAAAACCATAAACCAAAAGTTATAAGAATAAGCAAAATCTTTGAACAGCTTTTGTTCTGTTTGTCTTTGTTCACTAACCCTACAAACACAAATGTTTTCACTCCTCTATAAATCCACTTCTCGAGCCAAGAAACTGATAAAGATCTGGTGAATTCAAAACACAAAGTGATATTTACACATGTGTCGTTGGAATGTGCTTCGGTTCATGCAGCGAAAAGGACACTTCTTGCAGTTAAACGTGTCCCCCGTGTGTCCTTGCATGTGGTTCTGCAGATTTATGCTCTGTGATGTGTGGTATGGATGAAGCAAGCAGGGAAATGGTTTCTCTCTGGCATGAACTTGTCTGTGTCGCTCCAGATTCAACTCACTGGCAAAACCCTTGTCACAGTCTGGATGCTGGAACTTCCGATTCTTGTTCTTGGTGGTGGCTGCATCCTGATTCTTGTTCTGGGTGGTAGATGCATCCTGATTCTTGTTTTTGGTGGTGGATACTTCCTGATTCTTGTTCTTGGTGGTGGATACTTCCTGAAGGTTCACCAGCTGTGACCCCAATGAATCCTGAAGCTGTGTTGTCTCTAAGCAGGTCACAAGAACTGATGGCACTACTGCCACCCCATAAGAAAGTATTCCTTGAGGATGTTGATCAAGTTTGGTGTTTGCTGGTGTGTGGATGTCTGACCCCTTCACGCTGCCCCACGCCACCTAAGGAGAAGAAAACAGTGCAATCTCAACAAAAGTTCCCCCAGTGACTCAAAGGAAAGGTCAGATGCTACATAACATAAAAAATGTACAAAGACACCAAGCACAACTAAATTCTCGAGTGATCTATGGAAAACCCTTCATCATTTGTAATGAAATGAGGGATCAATTAAGAAACAATGCAAGATGATTAACAGACTCTATATCCAAAGGTCATCATTTCACTAGCAAAGCAAGGATAAAAACCAAGTTGATTGATTTTGAGTTTTTAATAAACTTATAAAAAGTTTTCTCCTGAAACATACACTGACTGGTGCAAGATAGCTCAGTGTAACCGACACTGAGACACACTGCTGCCTCACCTCCATATGAAAAATCCTTCCTACAAACATCACTTCACATACAATACAAAATAAACACTTACCATACTCACATAAGAAAATAAACTAGGTATTTTCAAAAATTAAAATGATTTAGCAACTAATGTGTGTGTGTGTGTGTGTGTGTGTGTGTGTGTGTGTGTGTGTTCACCCAATTTTAATAAATTATGGAATGGCTGTGTTATATTTGTGAAAGCATATTTGATCAGACTTTTCTTTTATTTGATATGCACTTCTTATAACTATGAATTCCTCTACTCCATTCCACACATCTATAGTACATCTATGAGGGAAGTTGTACTGTCTGAAATATCTTCTCCTTCTCAACTTTTCTTGTGTCTTGTCATATATCCATTCATGAAACCTGAAATGTGTGTGTGTGTGTGTGTGTGTGCGTGTGATCATGACTAAACATAGCACATACAATGAAAATCAAACATACACTCTTTTGAGGTAACATTACAATGGTCCTCTCTTTGCACACAACCTCTGTAGCTTCCTGCTTGTTGTGTCCATGGCTCCTCAGGTCAGTAAGCCACACTCTACTCTCAACACTTCCTCTCGGCTACAATGTTATTTGTTTTGTACAGGATGTTCCCTGATTTACATATTTAAAACTTAGTTCATTAATGATTTTCTCTCCAGTTTTATCTAGATAAATGAAATAACATTGTAAACAAAGCACTAGAAGTAGGAATAGAAGTAGGAGCAGTAGTAGTAGTGAAAAAATTTTCCATCTATCAATTTAGCACAAGCTTCCAGACAACTATCTCCTCTTCTTTAATGACACCCAGCTTTCCCCCTCTTCTCCAGTGAATATTCTCAGTCTCTCCTTTACTCATAATCTAAACTGAAAACTTCATATCTCATCTCTTCCTAAAGGAGCCTCTATGAAGTTAAGTGTTCTGAGGCATCTCTGCCAGTTTTTCTATTACTAACTCCGTACAAGGGCCTTGTCCATCCATGTGAGGAGTACTCTTTGCATGTTAGGGGAGCTCCACTGACACAGCCTTATTAGATAGGGTGGAATCAAAAGTTTTTGTCTCATTAACTCCTCTTCTCTGACTGACTGTCTTCAGCCTTTCTCTCTTCACTGGAATGTTGCATCTCTTGCTATCTTCTATCACTATTTTCATGCTAACTGCTTTATTGATCTTGCTAACTGCATGTCTCCAGTCTTCCTGTGGTCTTACTTTACAAGATCTTCTTCCTCTTACCTCTATTCTGTCCAACTCTCTTTTGCAAGAGTTAACCAGCACTCTCAGTTATTCATTTCTTTTTCGGGTAAACTCTGGAACTTCCTACCGGCCTCTTTATTTTCAACTCCCTATGACTTGACTCTATTTAAGAGGGAGGTTTCAAGACATTTGTTCCAGACTTTTGGCTAACTCTATTGTTCTTTTAGGGGACTGGCAATAAGCAGTCTTTTTATTTTCATTACTTTGTTGCCCCTGGCCAGCTTCTCTCTCTTACAAAAAAAAAAAAAAAAAAAAAAAAAAAAAAAAAATTATAATAATGGTAACACACATAAGGCTACATAATAATGATGATGATGATGGTAGTAATAATAATAGGAACAACAACAACAACAATAATAATAATAATAATAATAATAATAATAATAATAATAATAATAATAATAATAATAACAATAATGATAATAATAATAATAATGATAATTATAATAATAATAATAATAATAATAATAATAATAATAATAATAACAACAAAATATGAGACAGGTACTCTTAAATGACAATCAAAGTACTGGTAAGCTTCACAACATGAAATACAAAACATTAGGGAATGCATAGGCTGTCATGGGAAAAGTGAGAGTGAGAGTGAGAGTGAGTGGGGATCAGACAGGAGGCAAGTGGTGGACGAGGAGAAGGTGTTGCTTTAAAGAGGCGTCGTTAGTGTGTAACAGGAGACAGTGGGGGCAGATGTGTGGCTTCTCTCTGCTGTGTCTGGCAAGGTGGCGCTTTAAGTTGGCAGATTTGGCAGTGCAATAATCACACTGGGAACATTTGTATGGCTTCTCCCCAGTGTGAATGCGGATGTGATTCTTCAGGACGTTATCTTGTGCTGCTCGGTAAGGGCAGAAAGAACAAGCAAAGGGTTTCTCTCCAGTGTGAGTCCTGACATGTCTCTCCAGTTTTCCTTTCTGGATGGAGGAGTATGAACAGAAAGGACAAGAGAAGCCTCTCTCTTTACTGTCCTTGCCCGAGGCGCCCTGCGTGTCACCTCCAAGCCCACACTCTCCCAAAACCTAAAAAGACAAGAAGATATGCCCATGTCACTTCAAGGTGAGTCAAAACCTTTATGGTCAGGTAATAGGAATTCAATTTTTCTGTTGTGTGTGTGTGTGTGTGTGTTTGCATGTATATATCTTTTGGAACCTGTCCATCTTTCTATTAAGTTAATCTGTTCAAGTGAAATACTGTCTCTTGCCAGCCAAATAAATTGTGGCTAGAATGTAAGCACCAGAGCAATGTGAACACACTGAGTATGTCACAAAACCTTCATTGGCAATTCATCTTCTTTGCAGCAACAACCAACCTTTGTGCATACAATTTATTTATTGTCACAGTGATTCTGCAAATGCTGCTGCAACAAGTCATATCTTGCACAGCGGTAAGGGCAGTGAGGGCACGGGAACTCTGCACCGGCACTATGAGTGTGCATGTGGTTTTGGAGGTGAACCTTTTGTGACGCCTTGTAAGAACACAAATGACACGCATAGGGCTTTTCTCCGCTATGGGTTCGCAGGTGCTTCTGAAGGCTAGTTTTCTGAGTGGCTCGGTACGGACAGACGGGGCAGGCAAAGGGCTTCTCTCCAGTGTGCGTCCGGCGGTGACGCTCAAACTCCCATTTGGTGGCAAATGCTTTGTCACAGTCTGGACACTTGAAGTGTTTGATGGCGGCCACAGACTCAGCCCTGCCACTCTCTCCCGGGCCCCAGCCGCCGCCCCAACTGCCCTATAAGAAAAGAAAGTGGCGATGTTGGATGTTGTTGTTCTCGTCAGTATTGCGTTTATACTACACAACTATATGCACTAGGCTAATCAAATTACTTGTACGTATACTTACACTACATAAGCTTTCTTGTCTACATGAGCACAAGCACTATCACCAGGCAGAGATGTAGCATGTACTATTTTTAACTGATACATAAAGGTACTAAAACAAAGAAAACCCTTTTGTGTATCTAGGTACTTACAAGCAACATATATATATACTTTTCATAGACGGAATGCACTGGCTCCATTTACCACTAATATCTACAGTTTAATGAAGGGCATATATATATATATATATATATATATATATATATATATATATATATATATATATATATATATATATATATATATATATATTTACTTATTTATTCATCTATACTACATATATGGAAAATACAAAGACTGATTTATCCTTTTCAATATTTATCTGTATAAATATTTCATGTAAACTGCATTGGTGAGGGCCTTGTGTTATGTTCCCTCTTATTAAACATGCATATTTAGAGACATCAAATACATAACTATGATGACATTCATCAAACACATTTCAGGAACAGGTTGTGACCTTCCCAGGTCATCATAATAAAGACTATGCTTATTAATAAAACTTCTCTTTCATTTTAATATCCTCTTCTTCTAACAATGTAAACCTCCATTACCAAATTTTGTAGTTTTTATTTATTTTATTCATTTATCTTTAAATTGCTGCAGTAGCACCAGCTTCCATTTCAATCACAAGCAACACAACCCTGGCTGGTCTTTCACAATAATCCTCTTTGAAAATGATAAAGAAGGTGATGGTGATGATGATGGTGGTGGTTGTGGTGATAAAATGATGATTGTGACAATTATAAAAGTTGAGACATGAATTAACAAGAGGTCTAGGACAAGCAAGCAATGGTTGTCAAGCTAAGCACCACTGCTGTTTGTGTTTGGTTCTTTTCCTCAACTGCCTTTCCTTCTCACCCCATTATCATGTTTACTTAGTGTAGTGAAATGCAACTATGTATTTTCATTTTTATTAACACATATTTTTACCATCAGAATATAGCACATTTGTGATATACAGATAGTTAGTATTGTAGATGGGAAATGTCAATCCTTATAATTTTCTAGCAATATGAATGAACAAAATATAATAACCTAACTGTAATTTCAGAAGAAAAGCTGCTAAGTACTTTATATTTATAAAGAAAAAAGTTGCAACAAAAAGAAATACAGTAGGCAATTTTGATATGGCATATCAAAAGGCAAGAGTTCAAGTTTAGGAGTCACTCTTCAGTACACCACACCTATTATACAGCCACAGGACCAATTCTCAAACAATACTGTACTGCACCTCAATATTTTCAAAATGTTCTAGTTTAAGCTACAAAAATTTTTGAAGGTGTTTTTATAGTTCTAGTGGCAGATCAATAACATTTCTACATTGTTAATAGGAGAGACACTCTTCAGAACCCGGATTCCTCTGAATATCTGTGATCTTTGAAAATAGTCAGGATAAGATGGCAAAGTGTTTCAGAATAAAGATTCAGTTTGCATCGCGGTGTTTGCTTCTGATATGCCGGTAAAGGTTACTCTTGTCACTGGAGCGGAGGGGACAGAATGGGCAAGCATATGGCTTCTCTCCACTGTGTGTGCGGAGGTGCTTCTGCAGACTGGTCTTTACCGTAGCTCGGTACGGACAAATGGGACACGCGAAAGGTTTTTCCCCTGTGTGGATCCTGTAGTGTCGCTCCAAGTCTACCTTGTGGGTGAACCCCCTGTGGCACTGAGGACAAACTAAGTGCTTGCTAGGTTGCAGCTGCTCTTGATTCCTGACATTGGGAGGCAAACAGTCGCTGCCCTCAAACCTTCCTGGCCACAAAGCCTATAAAAGAAAAGAGCTTTGATGGTAGTTTGCCATGGTATGGACCTTTTGGTTACACATTTCACTTATATATTTTTGTTTTTCTGTGACAAGCTTACTAATATTCAAGATTAAAGTACTCAGCTCATGAAAGACAGTGAAGCCAATGTTATGAAAGGGATGGTCCAGCTATGATGAAGCCAAACATCACACTGGGCCGCTGTTCTCTACATGATGTTGTCACCAGTCTGGCTTGTGTCACATTGAGGTAAAAACTATTGTAATGTGCTTTATAATATTGGTGCACTATAATACAAACTCTAGAGATAAGATAAAATTATAACTGATAGACACAAACATATAAATAGGTTTAATATACAGTAATGTTTTACCACTTGTATCATTGTAATGAGTGAAAATTATGGAATAGCTTTATGAAGAAAAAATTATTTCCCAACTCAGTCATTTCTCTCACACATTTTATGAAAGACAAGTTAGGAAGATAACTCTTCATTTCCTTCCCTAAAGTTTTTATATGTGTAGTCAGTGAATGAACCAAGTCTCCCTGTTGACTCATTCCTTGCACCCAGACATATTCATACACACATGTTTAAATATCACCTTTGTTTTTCTGCAGTAGTGCTGTATGGCGGCAAACAACTTTCTCCAGATTTGGTTTCTCTAAACAGTTTGGCCTTGCAATAATACAAAAATAAAACTTATATTAGATTTATTATTGAAAACAACACTTTATACAAATATGTGACAAAGAAATCCATCATCTTAAAAATATTTCACTTACTCCACAACTGCCTGAGAAACAGACTATGTAATATGAAGTTAATTTCTTAATAAAGGATATTTCCTGAAGCTGTTGCTTTGAGCGTGACTCACAGTTCTCTTTCTGACATAATACAAGAATTTCAAAACTTTGCCAGTCCATTTCATATATATATATATCAACATAATAAACTATTATCAAAATACGTACTGTCATATTATGCTGATGACATTCTGGTTAACACAATACAATATAACACTAGTTTACCAATAATTATTTATCACTTTAAAATAATACAAATCCTTGTTAAGTGTTATCCTTGAATTTAAGTCACTTTCAGACTTCCTTTGTACACTAAACTCCATTGAGCAACGCCAGCACTGAGGCATGGCAGTGTGTCTCCGTCAGGAGTCACTCACTGCCCTTACGTTAACTAAAAAATTTCATCTCACTTTGACAATATATAACATAAGTGAATACTTCACCCTTTATTTTGTACAATACAAACATGAATAATGAAGAAAATTAATGGTGAACAAAAGAGCCCAAACCTGAGCACTCGGCAAGCAAGAGCACCACAGTCCCAGCAGTGGAGAGGGATTGGTTGTTGTGTTTCAGTGACTAGAACCTCTGACTCCTTCCTGGAGGACACGTTCTTCAACCCTGAGAAGTTAAGATGAGGACATCGACTCTGTTGCCTACAGTGCCCAATGATTTTTTGCAGGTGTACATATGGAATGGAGTATTATTTCTTAAAGATTTCTTCAACTTCATAGAAAATAACGACACTGTTTGGCATAACTGTAAAGTCCACATGTCATACAGAAATCCAAGGCAACTTTATGCAAAAATCTTTGATACAGTAAAAAATGTGATTGACACTGAACTTTTCTGGAAAAATGACTCCATTTCTGTTGGGAAGCAGAAAATCCTGTGCATATAAAACGTCACAATCAACGATGTCTCCTTTTGATGTGCCTGCGAAGGTTGCTCCTGTCCTTGGTGCGCAGCGGGCAGTGGGGGCAGGCAAACGGTGCATCCCCAGTGTGAGTCCTCATGTGGATTTCTAGAGATCCTCGGTAATCATAAGACTTGGGACATAGAGGGCACTGGAAGAATTTGCTGATGAATGGTGAGGCATGCGGCGGTGCTACAAATCTGGCTGACATCTGAGGAGAGATGAGGGTGGATAAGTCTCACTGATAGAGCAGGTGTCCATAAGCTGTCTGATGCCCACTCAGTCTCTGTGATTACCATCCATGACCTTCACTTCATGTTATGTCCAGAATCTTGATCCACAGAAAATGGTATTCTGGTCTTCATAAACATTTTTTGAGGACTACAATGTAAATAAAATAATGATGAGAGCTCTACACAAAGATCTGAATTTACAGTTCTATAAAGACTTGAGATCATCAAGTTCACTGATTCAGAAATGTTGCATATTTTCAAAATCCATAAGCATATAACTGTTCCTTGTAATTCAAATGTATGTTGTCCCTTTTCACAACATGCCAGGGAACTTTCAAATTGCCATGAAGAACATGCATCAAGATGATGGTCCCTTACTTATATGCATATCAAGAGCAGCCACATTGAATACCTTTTTATTTCCTATGATTTCTGTTAGCAAAAGTCAATTTACTTCTTCTGAAGATTCTGATGTCTTGATTTTATGTGCCGCTGAAGGTTACCCATCTGCGTCGCCCGATATGAACAAAAGTTGCAAGCGAACGGCTTCTCTCCGGTGTGAGTCCTCTTGTGTCTCTCAAGATCAACACTTCCATAAAAGTTCTTAGAGCAAAATGGGCACAAGTAATTGCGAACCATAGCGGGCATCTCTGGGAGACTGGTGGAGGTGGAGACCTGCTGTTGGTGCGAGAGTGGCCGTCCCGGGGTGGAGGGAGACAGAAGGGACTGCAAGGGTGGACGCCTCACCTGCTGGAGAAAGAGCAGGTCACCGACTGACTCACTGTTGAGTATTAACTGTAGCTTACATCACTAGCCACGCCTCCCAAATAAGGACGTGGAAAAGAGAATCCAGGTTGGTACTCTAGGGAAAGTTTCCACACAAGATATCCAAGTGTAAATTCACTGTTGCTGTAGATAACAAGCAGCAATTTTCTAAAGTTTTCAGCTCCCTTTTACATCAGTTATGTAATCAGTGCATAATTTTCTTTTATTTTGTATTGATCCTTTCATTTGGAAAGGACCAGGAAATAAATAAGTAAAACCTTTACACACAAACACAGCCATGATAATACTTCGTCCTGTATGATCAATGCAATATGAAGCCGTTGATGAGAACTCAGTTTGTTGCAGACTATTCCAAACTTAGACACTGAATGATGCAGCACAGGCAATAATGAGACAGCTGCGGTATTAATGCCCATCCCTAGTACTGTAAGGTTATAAAACAAAAATTAATATCAACCCCTTTATTGTCTTTTCTTGCAGATGCAATAACTCTGCTTTTTTATGAATACAGAATTAATCAAATGTTCTCTTTTTTCATGTTCTGGTCTTGGTGATATTCCACGAGTGATGCAAAGCTGAGCATCTTGAAGACACTACCTCTTCTCTCACCAGGACACTCAAGAGCCGAGTTCTTCATTATAAGTTTGATTGCTCACAGGTTTGAGCTTCAATAGTTTAATTAACTCTTCCTCTTTCACAAATAGAGAAATCATGGATCAAGATTCAGATTACGGATTTTCTTACAACTTTGTGAAGATTAACAATGGTATGAAGACCAAGCTGAATTATCTCAAGAGGAAAGATCTATCAAATGCCTTAGCTATGAGAGAGAGAGAGAGAGAGAGAGAGAGAGAGAGAGAGAGAGAGAGAGAGAGAGAGAGAGAGAGAGAGAGAGAGAGAGAGATGAATCTTTCATAAACAAAATTTCCTTAACTATTTGCTTAAACAGTGTATCAACAAAACATTTAGATAAATTTGCTTCTTGACAGCATTCACCACCCTATGTGACATAACAATCCAATGTATTACTGGAGCAATGATTCAACTCTGTTCAGAATAAAACCATTCTTTCATACATCCTTCCTGGCCCTAATGAGTCTGCACGTTCCCTGAACAAGTCCAAATGCTGAATTACACCTGAGGGCAGCAGGCTTAATCAAATGGGAATATTGAGAACTGAATGTGTTCTCTTCTTGGCCAGAATCCTGTGTCTCCTCCACAGGTGGTCATTGAGGTGCTCCCGCCGCACGGCACTATAGGCACAGTACTGACAACTGAACGGCTTCTCCCCGGTATGAATGCGGATGTGTCGCTTGAGATCACTGGTCTGCTTGAAGGTGGACCTGTAGCAGTAGGGACACGTCAGCGCCAAGCCCTCAGCTGTGGCCTAGAAGAGAACAACCAGAGTCAGTCTGCTGCCCTCGTGTTCTCTGCACTAGTCTAATCCTCCCTCATCTTCAGCTTTTTTCTTTCACTGCCATCATTTTAATCAAATTATGATAAGTAGTATTCATTATTGCTGGTTCCTGTGCACTTTGAAAGGAAGATTTACTGATTTGGATAATTAAACCCAAAGTATATCCCAGAGGAGACTGTTATTTTATAAAACTGCACTGAAAATAAAACCTTCAAATGGTTGGTGTCAATACATACTACTTGGTACGCAAGGTAGCTGCGACAACTCCAGTGTGTGGGGACTAAATGTGATCAATATGTACCTTCAAAGAATGCACAAACAAAAGCCTTGCACAGATGTTCTTTAAGTACAGAACACTAAACTTCAACAACTTTTCCCATTTATATTTCAGAAAGTAATTTTATCACATAGGGTAAGTTTAATTTTTATAAAAATTTATCATATATAATAAATAGGAATTTCTAGTTACACAAATATAACTTTGTCAATTATGTAATTGAAAAATAATCACTTTCTATGTTTGATACATGATAAGGATGTTCAAACACTATCTTGCAAGTCATTATTACTTCCACATTAGAGTGGATCCCCACAGGTCTGATGCAAGCAACAGTAATGGATGCACTTCTTTGTTATTGCATTTCACCAGAACAATCAAAATGCTGACCTCTGAGTCCGTCACTGTCAGGATGCCATAACACTATTGTGTTGGCCGCTGTGCCTCCAGACACAACACTCACCATGCTGTCACTAAAACAATGGCTGCGAGCAACAAATATTTCATTCATGCAATTCTCTGGTTCAGTATTTATGGTGATGAAATCTTTAATCCTTTATTTTCAATATTCTTCATATTCACATTTCCCAAGGGTGCAAAATTCATAAGAATTTTCAGCAATGGTTTATTGTGAAATGATTAAAACACTTTGCACAAAGTAGAATGTTTGCAAAAAAGTAAACAGCTTTTACTCTTCCATGAAATATGGTAATATAAACACCATCTAACATCAATAACCACAAACTTCTCTTGATACAAACCATTTTCTGGTGGTTCATAAAAACAGTCCTGGGTAATTCATGGAACACAAGAACAATCCATAAAATATACTATTTATATTGCCACAAAACTCAAAACAAGATATAATCTGATATTTTCAGTCATGAATCACTTCCTTCACCAAGATGAGCACCTACAGTATGCAGCAGCAGCACACGGCACACCAAACACCCGCCTCTACTTCTCAGCCTCAACACATAAAATGAGGCACAAATGTGTGGAACAAGGTGTGATACTGACAGGCACACACACACACACAACACGCTGTGCAACACTCAGATTGTGCCCCGCAGCCATGAAGGCACTGGCGGCTCTAACTCAAGGTCCAGTTAGGATTGGCAGCGCGTCGCTTGGCCCTGGGGAGCTGCCCGTGGCGGCGCATCAGGTGGTCCTGCACGTAGTCGCTCCTTCCGGCAGAGTAACTACAGATGGGGCACTGGTAAGGCTTTTCCCCCGTGTGCCTTCGGATGTGACGCTTTAAGTCACTCTTCTGCTTGAAGGTTGACCTATGGCAGTATGGACAGACCAGCGGCTCCAATGCCTAGAACAAAACAAGCCATGGGTTACCTGGGGTTCACCAAATATGCAGTTTCGGGCACGGGTTTTCGGGCAATGTTTTTCTGTGCACCTTATGCATCTTCCCAGGTTGGTTAACTTCCTTACAGTGAAAGCAAGCTGTCATATGCACTATGCCAGTCATACTTTGAAGAGGAATCAAATACACCCATGGGGTAAGTTACAGGATTTTTGTGTATTCCTTCATACATCTACTTATGCATCATTTTCTATTTCTTGTGGTAGAGAAGATACAAGGATCACTCAGAAGTTCCTGGTCCTGTTTCCCCAAATTTTGTTATGGCTATAATCATTTGGGATCACTGTACACTATTAGTTTCTATACTAAAGTACACAGTAACAATCATTCTCTTCTCCTACACCAAAGGTTCTTAAGATATATTGAGAGAGAGAGAGAGAGAGAGAGAGAGAGAGAGAGAGAGAGAGAGAGAGAGAGAGAGAGAGAGAGAGAGAGAGAGAGAGAGAGAGAGAGAGAGTCATGGTATGACTATCATCACACAGATCCATAACAACAGGCAACACTCAGGCAAGACTGGCCTGTCTGCTCCACCATGAAAGAGTTGGCTGCTGGATCCAAGAGAGCCACGACCACCACAGACGACAACAGGTCAAGATGCAAAAATAAAAAATAAAAATAAAACATGCACAATGAAAATTAAATGGATGCCAAGCATCTTCAATTCAAAATGAAACTTAATCTGAGCAGACTGCAAAATCTACAGTACAAATAGAGTGACAAAAAAGATCACTGAAAACACAAAAATTACACCTTTTGGCAGCGTCAGCAGCGGCTGCCACGGGCCTTACATGTGAATGGACACGACATAGCAATCGCATCCACACATCCAAAGCACAGCACAGCCTCTTACAAATATTTCTCAACATATTTCAAGTCTTTTGCATCACAAATAGACTTGGAATAGCTCCTAACAAATCAACAAGCACTTTTCTCACGAGTGATCATCACCAGCACCAGTATATCCCACCACTCACAGTGAATATCAATGCAACTCCTCACATACAAACACACGGATTTAAACTCCACAGCACATAACAAACAATATTTCTATGTCATTCAAACAACACTCTTATTTATACAAATTCATTACTATACTGTAGTGTCTATTGTTATGGAGAGTATGTATTGTAGTGTAGAGAAGCCACAAGCATTGATAGCAGTGTTTACTTCCACCCCTGGCTCCCGTGGGGCATCTGATTTCTGGTTTAAATTTGTACACACCCAGTTTTGGTCATCTCTCTCTCTCTCTCTCTCTCTCTCTCTCTCTCTCTCTCTCTCTCTCTCTCTCTCTCTCTATATATATATATATATATATATAGTGTGTGTGTGTGTGTTTTTTCACCTCATCTTCAAAATTTGGAGTACTGATAAATTCAAATCATCAGTGTTTGGATTAATAATCTCAATATACATGTAAATATATAAAAACAATAAATAAATAAATAAATAAATAAATAAATAAATAAATAAATATATATATATATATATATATATATATATATATATATATATATATATATATATATATATATATAGATAGATAGATAGATAGATAGATATACCTACACAATTTTCTGTTTGCATGGTAGAGAATATGAGTAGTCTCAATTTGTCATGGTTATACTTTCTGCATTTCAATCATACACACACACTCTTGAAGCTTGTAAGGCTAAAGTGAGCTAAATAATGACAAATTTCTACACCATCAGTTAATATGCTTCGTTCCATCGACACTTCAGATGTTAAGCTCAGGGAACAGAGTTGTGTTGCTGGCCCCATCACACACACTCCAGGACCCTCACAGTCCCTTCACAACCACCAATCCTACCTCCATTGTATTGATCTATACAGTATTTCTCAGGGAATATTTTGACCAAAAAAATTAAATTTTGATCCTATTTTTACTCTTTCCTGATAAAAGCATAACTTCAAAAACTCCAAGTTAAGGCTTTATGCAGCAAATATGGATTGTCTTCAGTAAAACTACTTTGTTCCTGAGCATTAATAATCCTTAAATCCCAAACAAAATTGTACACTTCTCAGAATTATCCAAATCTTTAGAAAACATGTCTTTTTCCAGGTTATGCAAGGTTGTGGGTAGTAATGCTGACATAAAACAACAAAATAAGAAAATTTCTTTATTATAGAACAATGAATTCCATAATTTTAATAAATATCTAAAAACATTTTCCAAAATGGTTTAATCTCTTCTGAACAAGTACATATAACTATTGAAGCACCAGTTAATGTGACTCAACCTTCCCAACAACAAATAAGACAAAAAAATACAGTTAAGATATGCAAGATCAATCTTCCATCCTTAAATCATTGGCAAGACAAGTTCCCTCAGTGAGAAGTGGTGTCATGGTGCCGGGTGAGTGCCTGGATAGCTACTTAAAGGCTGTGTCTGGGGCGTGAGTGTGGGGTGCGTGGGCTCCATGTTAAGGAGGGGCGGAGGGTGGCGCCTACGCATGTGATCCTGCAAGTGAGTGGTCCTCTTGGCGCGGTATGGGCAGTGGGGGCAAGCATAAGGTTTTTCTCCTGTGTGGATACGCACATGGCGGCGCAGGTCGCTTGTGCTCAGGAAGGAGACAGCCCGACAGTAGGGGCACAAGAGTGGGGCAATCTCCCGCTGACGGTTCGCCTCACAGCCCTACAAAGAGAACCAGACAAGGGTGTTACTGGCTAATGTGGAGGAAGCATCTCTAATGCTGTTTAACTGTTACATGAGCCCTTTTTATTATTCACACTGCCACAAGTTACAGGAGAACCATTGCTGCGTCTGACACTTACATCAGTGAGGGATGTTCGTGTGTCTGTGTGTGAACGAGTGTGCTTCAATGAAGATAAAGACGTTCCCAGAACATAAGTTTCATGTCTGTTTTCCCTTGAAATGTAGATACCTTGCTTTATTTTTCAATGATCATTACTGTCTTATTAAATCAAGTCCTGTTAATTTGTTGCACTATATTTTTAAATCATCAATAGTAACAACCAGTTCACTTTTGTTTCACAAGTGAACATCAAGCTCCAGGTTATGGGTTAAGGAAACCTGTCCATCTTATTCAGGTTATATTTACCAAGGCCACAGAGACACCTCGCAACAAAGCCTTGTTAACAGGCACGTATTAGTGATGCATTCTGAACAAAAGGAACTTAACTTGCCATTAGACATTCTTGCCATGCTAACTAACAATTTCTGATTGTGGAAAATGACAAAATTCAAGAATAATTGTTATTCTAATCTCAACCAATGGTGAAAATGACATACTGCCAAAACACAATGTAATATTCATAGTACACACTTTTCATAACTGTCAATTCATAAATACTTGTATTATTCTATTACAGGCTGAGCTACAAGTTCAATATTTGTGAACACACTGCTTACTGCAAGGACACAGGAAAGCTGTGTTTACGCTTTACGTGAGTGACAACATGGGCTTTCTGAGTTGCTCGGTATGGACAGTGAGGACACACGAAAGGCTTTTCCCCAGTGTGAGTCCTAATGTGTCGCCTCATGTCCTCCTTCTTGAATGTGGTGTGGGAGCAGAAGATGCAGGTGAAGCGTCGTGTTGACTCCTGCCCACCCAACACCCTCACCTAAAAACAAGAGACCATTGGAGGCGTTACACAGGTCTGAGGAACCCACAGCTCACATGACCACTCATCCACAATGGTCTCACTGTGCTCACTACAGTATCTCTTACAAGATGATGTGCAGGAATCACATTTTCTCATGAAATGATTTCATTTCAGTCTTTGTTATCTAAACATCTTTGCTTCAGATGTAATATTCATTTCAATGGTTAACTCTGGTTGACAAATTATTCAAAATCTTTGACCATGCCAGAACTAGTAACGATATCTCATCAACAAATAATTTCCACTGTTCATCTGAGGATGTTGTAATAAGAAAGAAATGATTCCAGCATCATAAGCTGACCTCTTTACACCTTGTAAGAGATGCACAGGCCAGCCAATATGATTGTTATCAGAAGCCAGTTAACACCAAAATCTCTCACACTCATTTTTTCCATTAAAGTATACTGAGGAAAAGTTAATCAATGCCACCACACCAAATCCTACCCATTCCCACTAAATGAGATCAAACATGACAAGGTTTCCTTCCTTCCTTTTTACATCACTTCAGGATGTTTATCAAATCAAAGCCACACATAAGATAACAAACCCAAGCTTTAATCTTTGTACTGCATGATTAATAAAAAGCCTTTAAAAGTTGCTACCACATTTCCATCATCCACTTTCAAACTCAGTAATTCTTACAAAGACAAAACATCCAGCTATAAATAATCAACTTCAGTCATACAAAAGTTCTCACAAATCTTTACTGAAAATGGAAAACTGAATACTTTGTGTGCATATAATGAACATTTACCATAACTCAGCTTATTGATGATGTCATCTTATGAGCTTAGACAAATGCAAACTGGCAAAAAGAACTGAAGATCACAAAAAGCAAAAAGTGCAGGCAAGCTTGTTCCACAATCCCACAAAATGAATGACAACTTTCTTATATTTCTGCAAGATTTTTTTTTTTCCCATTAAGGTTGCTGGGTTTGAGGTTCCCACGGGCCCACATTGTAACCAAACGTGTCTTCCGAGTGTGGCGAACGATGCTTCCTCTTGCAGTGCTCCTCCACGTGAGCTTTCCTGCTGCCTCGGTAGGGGCAGTGTGGACACATGTAAGGCTTCTCTCCAGTGTGGGTCCTGATGTGTCTGGTCAGGACCCCCGACTGACGGAACACTCGGCCACAGAAGGGGCAGGTGGGTGAGACAGGTTGCTCACTACCCAGCGCCCCCAGCACCACCCTGTCCAAGCTTCTCCGATCCTCCACCTACAACAGAGATGCCCTGAGATGCTGTGCCTGTCACTTCATTGCTAACTTTTCATTCCTTCATGAACCATAACATGAACAGAACATGTCTACACATCTTTACTCGAAAAGGTTCAATGGCAACAAATCTCAAAACCTGAGTGGGTGATGGAAAAAGACTTTCTCCTCTCACGGGTACTTAAAGTGAGTCTTATATCTAAGCAATATAACGAAAACATCAGACAATGCAATACTGTTAACAGCATCACTAAATATAAAATGTTTTCTGTAAACACATATTACTCCCTTTACAAAACATTTGATATGTAGCATAATTTAACAATATCATTATCTTAAATTTGATAAAGAAAATCTAGTATTTCACTGACAGGGAAAGGGACAAACTTAACATATCTTTATTTACTATATGTTCACATTGTTTGTGAAAAAACTGGAGAAGGTAAAAGCAAGAACTGTACATGAAGAAAATAGAATGCCAATTCATATTGCAAACAGGAACACTAAAAGTATATATCATTGATCATATCACTCAGAACTGCTTCACCAAACAGACAGACTACAATAGAATAACATATGCTTTCTAAGTACTTTGCTTGGCTCAAGTATAAATAATTCTTTAAACTTCACTATTCGTCTAAATGTTTGTGGGGACGGATATCAAACTTAGGCACTTGTGGGCTCTTCCTTTCCTACTTCTCAGAATTTCTGAGTCCATAAGTCAAAGTGACTGACTCACTCTCCATTAGACTAAGTGAAGACAAAAGTTGGTTTGGAATTATATGATGACAGTCATGGAGGAAAAATATTCTTGAAGTGTTGTTTATGGAGAAGAGATGTGCAAGGAAAAGATCAAGTGGAATATGTTCTCTGGTGAAGACAATATGCATGACACCTTGGTATGAATGTGATAATGGGCATGACAAAATCTCTAGTGTCATTCATGAAGAAGATATATAGAGGGAGAAGTAAATACAGTAGACAAGGATGAATTAATATCCAGAATTTCTATTTGACTAGAATTCAGCAACACACAACACTAATCACCCTCCACAGTTTCTTTCTTTTAAGTACAACAAAAAAGTGATGACAGACAAACTGGTTATCACTGAAAAAATTGCAACAAATCTCACAAAGTTGAATGAGAGCGCACTGAGGAGAGAATCTGAGGTGACGAGAGAGCGAGAGAGAGAGAGAGAGAGAGAGAGAGAGAGAGAGAGAGAGAGAGAGAGAGAGAGAGAGAGAGAGAGAGAGATACAGACTACCATGAGAACACACAAAACACAGTAGGTGAGATCTGCCAGGAGACAATATGCATTTTTCTTATCCTGTTCCAAGCCTATACACAACAACAGTCGTCACACTTGCACTACTTCCTGTCACAACCTTCCTCAGTGGGACTCACCAGACTTGCAAACCAGGATTACAGAGAAAAAATAACAAGAACTACATGAAGAAGAAAATAAAAGAAAAGAAAGAAGAAAAACCGACAAATTACAATAGCAACATGGAAAAATGTCTTAATCCTCGGTTATAAAAATAAAAACAACTTTGGATTTTCATCAGTCAGGCCCATACCAGATCAAAGTTTTCCAAAAGTACATCTATCAAAACTGTGCATGAAAGTACTAACAAAATGAGAAAAGAGTCAGCTACTTCTGTTATTTAACTAGAAAGGTCTATGGTGTGTGTGTGTGTGTGTGTGTGTGTGTGTGTGTGTGTGTGTGTGTGTGTGTGTGTGTGAGATGTATATGTATTGCAATACTTTAAAAAAAATAAGGTTTTTCTTTATAAGCTCGGAGACAAATTTCATACCCGCAATAAGGTATTTTGAGTACAAGCTATATAGGTGATAACAACAGTACATACATTGCAATTAATCTTGAGCATCTCAGTACCGAATAGTCATGCCTGTACTCTTCAGTTCAAATTATTATGGTGAGTATACATGTGATTCTTGAGTGTGTATTTTCTGCTGGAGCGATATGAACAAAGGTGACAACTAAAAGGCTTCTCCCCAGTGTGGGTACGGATGTGGCGGTTCAGGTCACCAGACTTGATAAACTCCCTTCCACAATAAGGACAAATGTTGCCCGGGAAACGAGTGTTAGGCGGCTGCTGCTGCTGCTGCTCTGAGGGAAGCTGCACCACCCCCAGCAGTACTGGCTGCTGCTCACCTCTGACTGCCACCTACAAGAGAGACCACCACTTAGTTCCATGTTCAGTGATGTGGTAAAATTCCTCCCTTCAGTAAATGCCAGGCATCCAATGTCTTTTATTTGCAGATGAGGAACAGCCCTTGTCAATGCACGCCACTCTGCTGTGTTGCCACACTGCAATCGCACCACAATACTATTACAGCATAGCATAAGCATCTATCAAGTTAAATACAGACCATGGACACCATGGTAGTAGAATTTTTCACTTCCACACACAAAAAAGTAAATAAATTAAATAAAAAGAAAATAATAAAATTGAATGAAAATAAAAGCAACTTGCAAAGCATCTAATGCCACACAAACAGAGGTGCAAAGCACTGCTGGTCCAACTGTGCATGGATGGTTGTTAATCTGTGGCCTGAACTGTGGCTCAGTGGACAGTTTCAGTTGTTTAAGGGAAATGTTGGCCTCTGGATAAGTCAGAGTTTCACAAGGCATTGATCACAAAGTTGTTGTAATTACAACTAATATGTAAAGTGTAAACTGCTCAAGAAGTTGTTGTTGCCTTCACTCTTACTGGTCCATCAGTGTGAAGGACAACATTCCTGTTCAGTGTGTGGGAAGTGTAATAATGGTGTGTGGTGGTGACACTCGGGTGCTGAAGATGATGCTCACCATGAAAAGATGAAAGGGCTCAATTGTATTTGTGTAATACTATTAGGGAATCAGGAATCAGAAACATATATTCTTTAATTAGTGCTTTACTGTCATACAAATAAATCATCTGATAGTTGCTTGTATGAGCAAAGCCCATAAAAGAACAAAATTCAATATCAATAGTAACATTCATACTTCCAAATGTCCAAACCTTCACAATGACACACTGTCTGGCTGTGTGGCTGCCTGGTCCCCCACACCTCATTAGCAATACACAGTGCCATTGCTGCGCCAGCTGTCTCTGTGAGATGACATACGCTGTACACTAGTTGTTACTTTCTAAATTCAATTGTGATAGTATTATTGTTTCTATATGCCCAGACAATTCTCTGTGGCAAGGAAAAGAGAATACTATCACCTCAAGCTACACTTGCAGTAGAAAAGTTAGAAGTGTGTGACAAATAATGTACACTTTTCCACTAAACAATTTTTAAAGAAATTAATTAATAAAAACAATAATAATGACAATTCACTATAGTACTATTATCAACAAAATTCAGCAACATTCATGTCCCTAAGCTTCTATGGAATTACATGTTGAGAAAGTCAAGTAAACAACTGAATAATGAAATGAAAAATCTCCACAGTATCTGCATTTGCACCAGACAGGGGAGGAGTCAGCCTTGGCTGTGGTTTTCAGATTATAACTCTCTAACTAAAAAATTACTTTAAATTCTAAACCTGGAACCTATTAGTTAATCAAAACTATGAAAAATCAGCAATTGGCAACAATTTTTTCCCACAGGGTCATCACATTTACTTTGCAATTCCATAATTCTACCAGTATTAATCAAAATCCAGATGAAACCTTTGTAACAAAGACTCAAATGGCAATATTAAGGCATTTTCAAATAATTTCTTTGGACAACAAGTGTTCAGTCTTTTCTCCAGAACGTGTCAAAGGTGTCTAGGAACACAATTCAGAGATGAATATATAGTACACTGTTCCTCATCATGTTCTCAAACCAAGTCATTTAAGTTTCCTGCAAACTTTAATACTCGTGTCTGGTAAAGCTTTGGTCACCGGATACAATTTCATTAACTTCCTCCCTCATAATTCAGTTCCACATACCAGTAGCAAAGAGAGAGATGATAGAATCTATTGTTAAAATATGCCATGTGATGGCTACTGTCAACAAAATAATAACTCACTTTCAATCAACAAACAGAGAGAGAGTTTCCTTGCCTACACCTACGTACATTTACGATGGCGTTGGTAAGGCTCTATCACTTCACTGAAGCACTCACCTAATGAATCACAAAAATCACTCTCCCTGACTATGTTTGTATATATGTATCTCTAATTTTCTGTACATAAAAATACATTTTCTACTGATCTATTTTTTGAAAATACTGAAGCACTGTACAAATATAGAAGGTAATATACTCTTGTATTATGTTGGAAGGGCTCTGCAATGAATGATACCACCACTGTATGATCAATCAACACAACATGTAAAGTAGCTTCCCAAACTTTCTTTGAAGAGAGGTGTGAAGGGTGACATGATGAACACTGTGAAGCCTGATTGATATCTATCTGACCATGTGTTGCATCAATAAGACTGACTTGGTGTTGGTGATGCTGGTATGCCAATAAATACTGTCATATCTATCAACACATAAATGAAGAACCAATACATAATAATCATATGCCTATGTTACAGATCATAACCTATTGCAGCATAATACATAATGTTACATGTATGTATCTCGGAAGCCATCCCTAATGTGTAGAGCCACCAAATGTTGCCACCAAATTCATCAAATATGTCAAATAACATTGTTCAGTGTAAGAATGTAATGCTCTACTTTTTAAAGGTACTTTTGACAGCTGCTGTACAGACAAATAAAATCATTGTGTTGGTTAGACTCTGACAAAGTTAAGCACTTTGTAATCCTGTTCACACACAGTTTCCCATCTGTACTTAAGTCTCCAATGGGACTTCACATACAAATGTGGAAAACCTGAACACTAACAAGCATATTATTTATCTATGTTATGTACACATATACACTGGAAACACCTTGTTCAAGTGGAGACGGAAGGTCTGCAGCAATACGTGGAAGGAATCTTGTCATTCAACTTCATATTCTTCATTTCTTAATTGTGTTGGAAGAATATATTTGTAACTTTCAAGTTATTTCTCCCTGATATTTAATAGATCATTAGAGTTATTTCATGTATCCAGTTTGCCACAACCCCTGACAAAACTGTAAACTTGTGTTGGTGCATGAATCTGTAGCTTGTCAATTCATATATACATTATTTAATCTTATGATCAAGCTTGCCGCTTAGCTTCCTCATTTCAGCTATAAACATTTTCTACTAACTTTCTACACTAAAAGCTTTTGTTGTTATCTTACCTTCTGGCTCTCTATAACAGTACTTGACCTTTCTCATATTCAAGATTAACTAACTAATACAAGGAAAATTTAATCATGAGCAATGTCAATCCACGGAATCTAAATATAATCACTTCAAATTACCAAATAGTAAATTTAGTGATTTAAGATTTCACTGACATGTCCAAATCTCACACAACTAGCCATCATGAGTCCATATAGTATTACAAATTTAGTTAACCAACAACTAAAATCTCCAACATAAAATGTAAACTTTTGTTGATGTTCTTCCAAACAGGAAGCATGAATGACCTCTTGCTTGACTGTCCACAGGGAATCATGAGCTACTGGTCTTTTTGGACAAGGAAGCCTTAACTCACATAACTAGGCACATGAACTTTGATATCCTTACATTTCAAGCAACTTACAGATAAATACCAGAAGTTTCTTTCTATAAGAGCATAGTCACCAAGTGTTTCTACTCAATAATAGTGATGTGATTAAAGAAGCCAGAATAACACAACAAATCTTGATTGAGGCTTTTCATTCCCTGAAACAAATCACTGGAAATCAATTCCGGCTTTAGTGTCGTGTGGTGTTTCTAAAGTGCTTGAGGATTCTTCCTTGGCTCCTTCTGAACTGGTGCGCAAGTGGTGCTTTTGTACGTGGAGCTGAAGCAAGATTTTTTGGTTGGCACGGTACGGGCACACGTAACATGCGTACGGCTTCTCTCCGGTGTGTACCCTGATGTGCTTCCTCAAGTTGCCTTTGTGTGTGAAGGGTTTATTGCACACCGGACAAGGGTGGATGCGAGGCAAGCCCTTCTCTGCTCCCCATCTCCCGCCACCACTGCCATTCCCAGTGATGGAGGCACACAGTCCACTTCCCTCCTGCCCCACCCTCACCACAGAGAGGGCAGCTTGGCTCCTCCATTGCGGCTGGAGGTGATGGGGGCAGTGCTGGGTTGGTGGGGTGATGACACCACTGCAGCTCACCTTTGGCAGCCCACCAACCACCCTCTGCCGCTGTTCCTATAGGAAAAGAAAACCATCACCCTCACTACACTTTGTAATTTTTCATCTCATATTTTACAATAGAGCAATGCAAGTGTCCTTATCTGATGAAAGAAAATGCGAGCATGTTTAAATGCTACTATGGAGTCTGATTAGAAAATGTCATTTCTGGGTTTGACAAATGGAACACAAGAGCACTTTCCTTCAGGGAAGAATTTCCCATCATCATTAATTCTGTCTTCTTTTGAGCATCTTCACAAGGACTGGCAGACTAATGTAACCATGCATGCCAGCAAGGAACAGAATCTCCACCTCAGACCAAACCTGTCTGCATGTCAATAAAGTCCACAACAGCCTGATGGAAGCCAGCTCGTGACACCTCAACTTTGTGAAATCTACGACACTTTCAGGTTAAAACTTTCATAAAAATGCAAAGCTGCATATTTGACAATCATACTAAGTGAAATAAAAGTATAATTAACATAAATCAAACTACATCTACTTTTGAATATTATATTGAAAATAGATCACATTACAAAATCCATGTATATACAGAAATTAACACTAATATTAATTAATTTCAATTTAGTTTTGTTAATGGCTTGTTTGAGTATGTAAAGAAAACTGCACACTGATGATGCAAGGCCTTTATTGTAGAAAGAACTTTAAAAATGTTTGACAGTTGGGTTTTAATCAAATAAAAATATTCTACATCTATATACACTTAGCTATCTACTGCATGTCTGCCTTCTGCTCTGAGGAACTCATCCCAGTGGATCAAGATGAAACCTCTACTAGTCACTCCTGTCCTTGCATGATCCCACTCCTCACACTGACCTCTCACCTTTTTCAGATGCAACACATACTACCTCAACCATACTGAATATGGTCTCTTAGTCATCTCATAGTTCACTGCCTTTTTCTCTTTTCATTTTTTCACCGCCTGAGCATTCAAACCACTTCAACAATTTCACACTTCCTTCCTTCACTTCAACAGTTTGCATCTTGGATTTCAGCAATCCATCCTTATAACTTAGCTCTCTGAATTTCACTTAAGCAACTTATAATTATTTAGCTGTCCTTAGTGATGGGGTCTGCAACACTTGCAAGTATGCCAGGTATCATACATTACCCTTTACCGAACTGCTCAGAAACACTGAAGACTCACTTTGGATGCAACCCATCCTAGTAATGCAAGTGTGGCCCTTCGCTTCGCTGGTGACATCCTGCTAGAGAATTCTGCAGTAGTTTGTCACTTTTGGGGAAGTCTCCATGTCTGCCCACCATATGGGTTGTTAAATGGGCTTTTTGTGTAGCCTTGTATGGACATTTGGGACACTGAAAGGGTTTTTCCCCGGTATGTGTTCGGTAATGCTTCATGTAGTTGCCTTTGTGGTTGAATCCTTTTTGACAAAAGGCACAGATGAACGTGGACTTGTAAGAGCTGGCCACTGCTCCTCCCGTGATCAAGACAGCGCGCTCCGCCATCTCCGCTCCCTAGGGAGAAAACCACACCACTTAATTTTCCACTTCTTTAAAAGCTGCTGAACAGTGCAAACTTTTGCTACTTTCTGCAGTGATGCCTATTTTTCAAATGTGTATCAACAACCAAATTTTCAAGGTTTTCCAGTTTGCATAACACTATTGTAAATAAGCAGAATAAAATGAATGGATGAATCAATTAGTAAATATGGATAAATGAAGAGATAAATATACAAAACAAAATATTCATGTCCTGCTCTCTTCTTATTTCAATATAAAGATAATTTAATAACATAGATTCTCTGAATTATTCTCATCAGAATATAGGAGCATGTACTGTTGCTGTAGAAACATTGCATTACTAATTTTCTTATGTCAGAATGGTAGAGACTTCAGACAAACTATGTTTCAAATCCTTTCTTTCTCCAATGGCTCAGTGCATACCCAAAGCTGCCACCACCACCATCACCTTCCTTTTGCTTTCCATTAGAGGAGCTCAGCTTTGGAATGGAACTACATAATATGACATCATCTATTCCTGTACGAAGTCTGAAATCCATCTTTTATCCAGCAGGGAAAAAAATGATAAATAAATAAACAGTAATAGATGCATGTAATAGACTAGCTATAGCAACAGGGGTAAGCCACCAACTTGACCCTGGCCATCTGTTACTGGTGAGGGAACACTCCTGCAACCATCACAGGAAAACTGCCCATTCTAAACTGATCCCCAAAAGGGTTCTGGTTCTGCACAATGCCATTCAAATATCAACCACTGTCCTCAGACTCCTGCAAATTATTCATTGCAGTACACGCCTTCCTTACAGAGATGACTTGTCAGATTGCCACCTGTGCACTGCCCTTCGAATGACATGATGTGTATGGCCAATGGCTTGAAGATGCCAATCCAATAACAAACTAGTCCTGCTCAAGTGTTCTTGCTATTCACTGACACAGCAGTACAACTCTCAAAGCGGAGGAGGGAGGG
>CM035184.1:2173637-2202988 GCA_020233015.1 Callinectes sapidus
CTGATGAAGCCCCTTCAAAGGAAAGCAAAGAAAATAAGCGAACTTTTGTGGGAACAGAGGACAGCCCTCTGTCGAAGAGAAGAAAAAGAGACGAAGAAATTAGACCGTCTCCCTCTCAGAACCAACAAATTCACAGAGAGACGAGAGACACCACAGTGAACAGCCAATCCCAAAGACAGTCCAGTAGTGCCTCAATTCCAACTCCCTCCCCGACGGTGCCCAGAGTGCCGCCAAACCCCATCTCCCCCTCTCCGTCAGCAGGAAGTGCCTCTGAGTCTGTGTCAGAGGACTGTAGTCAAGCTCACAGCGAGGCCAATGAGCAGCCCAGCCTTCCCAATGCACAGGAGTCAGCGCATCGGGCGGCAGAGCCGGCATCTAGTCAGTCGCAGCAGGCAGTACCTGAGGTAAGCAGGGGAAAACACTCTTTTCCCCCCTCCCCCCCATCTCTCTCTCTCTCTCTCTTTCTCTCTCTCTCTCTCTCTCTCTCTCTCTCTCTCTCTCTCTCTCAATGACAATATGCCTTCCGTTACCATTTTGAAACATTGTAGCGGTTAAGTATTACTATTGACATCTATTCACTGCATAATATTTGTTACTGTCAAGTCTTTCATGTTTTCATTTGTTCATTTACTGTATCAATGTTATCTTTATGGAATCAAGTTGTTTATAAAGTGTTTCTATTAGAGTAGATGCAAAACTGGCAGTGCAGGTAATTGATCAGCCTTGAGCCATTATGTCTGTGTTTACAAAATGTTTAGCATCAGTGAATTGATGGACAATAGTGTTGTCTGATCAGACCCACGTTGTAAACAGTGTATTGGCCGGCTCAACAGAATATATTTGTAGTTTGAAAGGAACTTTGATTTCACAACATGTATTTATTGGTATTAGCTTTTAATTGCCAACATATGTGTATATTCAGTGTATTTCTTTTTTGATAGGTAATCTTAGATGAACCTGGTGTTAAAGAAGAGCCACAAGAGATAGAGGAAGAGATAACAGATACAAAAGAGATCTTTGAGTCACACGACTTTGAGCATCCAGCGGAAGGAGACTCTCTGAGTGACAAAGGGCCGGGCACCGGGGGAGGACCAACCACCTTTGAGCCGCAGATGTTGGGCTCACAACCTCAGTCAATGGAGGACTTGGTGGCACAGGCCATTCCAGGCTCTTCAGGCTTACAAGGAGTAAGTCAACACTTGTACCATAGATTAAGAAGATATTGACACATTGGTGGTCACATTGGATCTAGTAAAAATCCTGCTGAATATTTGTTGTTATTAGAAATAGTCACTAACAGGGCATTATGGAAAGTTGAAAGAGAGACAGACGAGTCCAGCAGTTTTGGATTGACTGGTAATTGTGTGGTTTTGGTACTCTTCAGAACAATGTTTCCTTGTGGGAAGGAGAAGGAAGCTTTCCTATGGAAGGTTTTACTGGAGATGGGTCTCGGCCTCCACAGATGGTGAGTGTTCCACTAACATTGTTCCAAAGACACCAAGTGGCTTATTTGTTATAGATTGGACTTTGTGTACTGATGGAAATCCCTTCACAAAATGGTTTCTGTGTAAACTGTTAAGGCTATACTTCAGGTGGGTTATTGGATTTGCTTTTGATTCATTACTCATGCAAAATCACCTCCTTACATTGCTATGAATAGACTGTGCAGTGAGATTGTGCCTTTTTGGTTCAAGTTTTAGTCCAAACTACTGGAATACTTCATTATTATTTAGTGGTTTCTTTATATTTTCATTTGTTCCTTTATTCACTTTTCATGAAGCGATGGAAAAGACTGGCTAAACTGGAAGAGTTATGATATGCACCAAGGATGAGTGGGAGCCAACTGTTGTGGAGTTGTTGATTTGTCTAAAGTGTGTAAGAGAAATGAAGCAGAATTGTCATTGTAGGATGTGTTGAAAGAAGCTTTGAATAGTGTGTAAAGTTTGTGTTGTAGTGTGGCTGGCTGGCGCCTCACTGGTGTGGCAAAGGTTGTACTTCAATGTTGCCACTGCCATCACTTGCCACAATAATTATGAAGATTTGACTGAAAGTTGTATTTGTTTATTTGTTTATTCATTTTCTTTTTCTCTTTCTTTAAGCATGTCATTGGTTGCAGTTAGTGGGATATAGATTGTTTCCTACTAATTAATGCTAGGAAAAATAAATCTTGTTTATTGAATTTTATATAGTGTAGGTACAGTACTGCTTTTTGTCCATTGGTTGCAAAGTTGGCTAATATTTTTGTATTTTTGCCAGCGAGTGTTAATGCAAGTTTATGGAAGGAGGTGAATTTTGTATTTTCATTTTTGCGTCATGAAGGATTTATTAAGCCACATGGTGTCTTACTTTATTGCTTCCATGTGATAAAGCTTGTGCATTGTCTTGTATCAGGCAGTGGTGTTTTTGTGGCCATTGTTACAGAAAAATTTGCTCTTGATTTGGTGTTTGTGAGACCGTTATCTCTCGCTACAAATATTGATTCATGGTGCTTCCTTGTGTCTACGTATGTATCAGGCTGACATCCCTCCACGAGAATTTATTAAGGAAGACACAACAAAACACACACACACACACACACACTGTAGTTGTTATGTGTTTAAAGGAGAGAGGATCAATCCTCACATGGCACTATTTGAGAATGGTGTAGAGTTGGAAAAAATTCATTGTTTTTAAAAGCTAAGGGTTTTTTAGGTGGTATTTTATTATGTTCTCTATTTCTTATATTTGTTTGTAAATCTGAATAAATGAAAAAAGGGTTTTATGTGAAGGACAGGCTGGTTTGGGTTGTGTTGGTACAGGTTGGTGTGGATGGACAAAGGCTGTGGTACAGATGGCTCCCTGCTTGGTGAAGCAACCTTCTTACCCTGATATTTAGATGTCAACTCAAGGGATCTTAATAAGCAATTGTTATAGGCCAGAAGTCATTAAGTGTTCAATAAGCCATACCTTTCTGAACCCCACACCATATCTGTCTCCACAGTGAGAGTGAGCAACACCACATGGTTGCTTAACTTTTCAGTAAAGAAAATAAGATAACAATGTCTGGTGTTTGTGTGAGTGTTTGGCAGATGTAACCAAACTATGAAAATATCAGGAGCTTGTCACGCTCAGACCAACATGGGATGCTATGATTTATTTTCTTTCCTGGAAGGTTGCTCTGTAGCGCTATGTACTTGAATGTCTTCAGCTTGATTTGATTAGAGAAGAAAATATTGGCCAGTTTTTACTGATACTGGGGCAAGTCAGTAAAAGTGACATTTTCCCTTGAATAGTGATCATTAGGTGTATAGTAATTGGTAAAAAAAACTTGAATTTTTTTAGATTGACTAGATTTGGAACTAATTATCTTGTGTGGCTCATTAAGGTATGCCCTCGACACCTTAGTGCCACTCAAAGGTTCATCCTCAAAAGTGGAGGACACATTTCAAAACTAAAGGAGAGTGGAAGTTGTTCTTTTCACTTGCATAAGATAATGTGGAATCGAAACAAAGAGGAATTAGGTGTGTGGTGAGTTAGTGGTGGAGTGAGGCAGGTGAGAGGTGGATGCTTGTAGGCCATGTGGAGGTTCCTCCTCCACACGGGATAGCGAACAAACCATTCTATTTTACATGATTAAATAAAATTACAAAGTGTTCAAAAAATACACGGGTACATTAGTCAGTATTCAGTCAGGGCATAGGAGCATCAAGTGGCTGTACATCTCATAAATTGCCTGTGGTATTGTTCCCATTGTACATATATGAGTTGAGGGTGTGATGTGACTGGAATACAAGGAGTGTCTGACAGTTCAGTCTTCCCTGGGGCACCTTTCATGACACGCTACACGGCTACCTTCTTGTTAGTGCTTCAGTGCCAACCCATTCATTCTTGTGCCTTGGAACGAAGTGGATAGATTGGCTGTGCGGACACGACATTTTGGATATGATTCTTGATACTATAGTTATTTCAATAAATTTCAAAGAAGTGTCTGAAATGGACCATATTGCAATTAAACAGATTGTTTTCAACCGGATGATTTTAGTGATGGGTCTATGTGGGAATTTTCAATCCTGGCAATTGATATAGTTTGATGAGGACTTTGTTCACATTGATTTGCAACACGGGGCTCCCAGTAAGGCCATTGTGTGCCTGTGGGTTCTGGAGACACAATGAATGGACAGCCACTTGAGAAACCACTATAGAAAGACTGTGTGCCTTTCTTTCTTGTGTTCTTTGAATATGTTTTAATATGCATTATATGGAATTACATCATTAAGATAACTCAAACAAGAGCAAATTTATTGATATGCTTGTACCAGATACTTGAGATCCTACTCACATGGAAGCAACTCTGTAGTGTGTACATTTTGTTTATTGGATGTGTTCATGTTCTTCCACTGCCGCCTTGCATGTCATCAGTGACCACCAGCGTGTTGGTGTTGCCTTAACCTTCTCAGACACCAAGGCTGATGGAGGGAGGACATGTACTACATTCTTGTCTTCCCAAGTGAAAAATGAGCCAGCCACCTGGTGGTGAAACATCACCAAGAGGTTATCACTACTTGGTGTTTCTGTATTAAGAGGAAGCTTAGTCCTTAAGCTTATTATAGTAATATTAAGCCCAGTAAAACCCACTGATTGGATTGAAAACATAGGGAGAAAGGCTGTTTTGAATGATGGATACAGTGCACTAAAGAGCACAGTTTACTTTGTAAGGATGTGTAATGACAACACTACCCTTGCCTGTAGTGGTGGCGGTGGTACAGACGTGGTGAGGAGTGGAGTTTGGTCTCCATCCATAAATTCAGCCTAACACTCAGAGAGAATCAACATTGTGGATCTAAGAAATTTCATTTTGCCATTTACTATTTCCTCTTCCTTAGATTAGTTTTCAGGACAGTTCAAGGTTGCAGCCAGAATTCCTTCATACAAGCTTTTACAAGCATTGCTTCACATTTAGCTTATATAGAACAGAGGACTTACCTGTCTTCATTCCCCATTCTTTACACAATTATTCAACATTATAAAGGATTCAAAGCAATAATGCACTATTATGTTGGGTAAAATTTTTAGCTTACAGTAGATCAAAGAAAAAAGTAATCCAAATACTTGTCAAGAAAAATGTACCGGATGTATACAATTTAATTTTCTTCACCTATTTATAATGCTACTCTCAGTAGTACATAAACATTAGGGACATTAGGCATTAGAGACTGTTTAGCTTGCCATTACAAAGACAGGAGGAAACAGTTGCAAGAAGCATTACCTGCAGAATATCAATCCAATCTGTGAGGATGAGTGTGCCTGTAGCCAACATATGAGTCCACTACAAAGGTAAGTTGTTGGCAACACACACACTCAGGTGGTGGTGGCTGGCTCACTTGCTCTGTGGAGGTATGTTGCTGCCCAAAGAAGTGTGCTGAATTTCATGCCTGGTTAATAGACTACTTTAATCTCCCCAGAAAGGACTGTATATGTGCCTTGTGTTTGGACAGTTTTCCCATAGGGATACATTGTTTGGTGTATTCAGCACATCTCTTGCAGCAAACATAATTTTATTGTGCTAAATGCTGATGTATTTTAGACATTTTAAATGAAAGACATAATTGAAAGGCAACAAACTTAACATATTAAAAGGAAACAGTAGTGATTGATAAAGGAAAGCTTTATAAAACATGAGGTTAACCTGCCAGCTGAGGGGCAGTAGTATTTCGCAAGACTTTGTTGTTGAGGTTGTTTGGTGTGCTGCTTTGACTTATGGCTTGATACACAGGGGTTGTTACATCATGGCTTTTGAGTTTTGAGGTAATATGGAATTCTGATGGTGGTGCCTGCAGCATAAATGTGTGCATCTATGCACATGCTCTTGTGCCTGCACATTTGTATACTCCAAGATTAGAAATGAAATATTACCACAAGATTGGCCTTCATATTCCTACTATGTTTATTGTATTATAAAGATTTACCATAACTCAGCATTTTCCCAGTGTTCATATTGAAGTTCTACATTTTGTAGCTACTAGTTTGATTGATGGTGGTACATGAGGCAGTGCTCTGATACTAGTGCGTGATGCTGAGAGAATTCTTCTCTTCTAGGGGCGTGGCAGGGAGTCAGTGGAAGAGGCAGCCACGCCCCAGTGGCCCGAGTGGTTTGGGTCTGGGCTGGGTCATACTTGCCATTTCTGTGGCAAGACTTTCCTCAAGAAATTCAATCTGGTGACGCATGTCCGCATCCATACAGGGGAGAGGCCGTTTCACTGCCCCTATTGCCCCTACAGGGCCAACCACTGCTCGCACCTCAAGTCACATGTCAGGAAGCTCCACTTAGAGAAGGAGCATCACGTATAGTCTCTTATGAAGAGATTATCACCAAAGAAGCCCACATGCATTCACTGGCTGGTGTCTCATCAAGTCATAGAAATTGAGTGGCTGTGCTAAGGTGGTGATCCAGTGCCCTGTCTCATTCTAGGCATTCCCCGATGGAGGCGTGATGGGCAGTAGGGTTCCAACAACAGTT
The DNA here is from genome assembly GCA_020233015.1 of Callinectes sapidus. Classification (NCBI taxonomy): domain Eukaryota; kingdom Metazoa; phylum Arthropoda; class Malacostraca; order Decapoda; family Portunidae; genus Callinectes; species Callinectes sapidus. Next base: position 2,180,134 of record CM035184.1, read on the forward strand.
GATGGGAAGCTCCTGAGGTTCACTTGCCCTTATTGTGGACATACCAGTCGAGACAGCTACGACCTCAAGAAACATATCCGTACTCACACTGGGGAGAAACCTTACCCATGCCCCCTCTGCCCTTACCGAGCCACCACCAGTAGTAGCATCAAATCACACATGGACAGACACCACTGGACCATTGGCTAGTCACTGGCTGAAGGATTATTGATGAATTGCACAAACCAGATATTGCAGCATTTCAGTCCATCGTCATTCACTCCCCACTAAGAATAAAAATACGTGTGACAGAAATGTGTCCTGTTATGTTACTTAATCCATTCTGAACTGCAAGACTAAAGGATGAGAAGACCTTGGTACCTTAAAAGAAATTCATTACATTTTTTTAATGTAATGGCATGTGGGACAAAGGGTGAAGTGAAATTATGAGACAGTAAGGAAACTTCTGCAATGAATGTTGTAAAGGTCTTCGTGGAAAGGTAGCATATTGAACAGCTTTTAAATGGCATTGGCTTCAAATATAGAATCATCTGGCATCATTACCCATTGTGAACAAATTGATATATATATCGTGCTGCTGTAATGTATATTTTGGTTTTAGGAGGTTTCCCTTATGGACAATAATACAGAAAAGTTATGATGCTACTTAATATAAGAACTTAATGTCATTCTGGCTTGCTGTGGAAGGATCCAGTTGCCACTGTTATATTATTGCTTGGAAATGAAACTATTAAAGGATGTGTCACATTTTGAAAAGTTGTTTAGAGGAACCTTTGAATAAGTTTGAGAACTCACTTCACTTCTGCTTGTTGTTTGTTAATGTTTGTTGTATGAACTGTTGACTTTGTGAGTGGAAATAATGTGCAGAAATACAAATCACCAATACAACGCCTTTAAGTATTAACAACCTGGTCTTGAATGGAAGTTTTCCTCATTTCTGGATATAAAGTCCTTTTGAGGTGCAAAGTGGTGGTCTCTATTAAAGATCTTTTTGAAGCTTTAAGTCACACAACTTTACATTTACATGATAAGATATCCCATACAATGCCAAACACTGATACATACATACCTTTGACATGCCACAGATTGCCTTGAAAGACACGACTGACCTGGAGGCAAACAGCACAGGGTGGTAACATCCTTTGTCTTGTTCTAGGTGTGTCCTGAGAGAGGCGCTGGAATGCACTCTAGCCTGCCACCACCGTCACTATTTAAGGCAGATGATAGGAAGGTGCCGAGGTTTGGGTGTCCCGTCTGTGGACACGTCAGTCGTGACTTGTACGATCTCAAAAAGCACATTAGAACACACACCGGGGAGAGGCCGTATGCTTGCCCTCTGTGTCCATTCAGAACTAAGGACAGCAGCTCTCTCAAAGAACACGGTCGCATTCACACCAGAGAACGTCCTTACGCTTGTCCACTCTGTCCATACAAATCCATTAGAAATTTTAACCTGAAAATGCATTTGGAAAGACATCACAAAGACAACAGAGATCTCGTAAAAATTTAGTTCCGCTTGAAAAAAATGGTTTAAATTTCAAGGTACAACTCACAAAATTTGCTAAATAGGTGCTGTAGTATATTGAAGTAACAGGATGTGCTCACTGTAGCAAAAGCTGTGTGGGGACTCATAGGAGGCTCAATTATTGTAGTGTATATACTGTTTGAGTTCCGGAGAGGTGAAGTTTTGGTAAACAGTAACTGAAGGAAAACATTTCTAGTGTTGTGCATTTCATGAGCACATACATTTCTCTGTTCGGTCTTGCCAATTTGAACTGATGTGGTAATATTGGTGGATTTGTTGAAATGTTTGAATGTCATAAACTTTGCATACCATACTTGGGAACAGCTTGTATGAGCTTGAAGGCTGAGTTGAAGTGTGGTGTTTTGAATGACTCCAGACCATTGATGGATATCCACACTGTCACTATTTTATTCATGTTGTGGAAAGAAAGGAAACATTTTGGGGAGGGTTTTGTAAATTTTAGTGTTGATGCACAGTGAGTGTTTGGGAAGGGTGACAATGACTATGTTGTAAGCACTGATGACCATAAGTGTGTTCCTCCTGATATGTGTACTTGAACTTACTGTGATTATTAAAAAGATTATAAGAGAATGAACTATATACATACTTTTTTGTGGGATGATATTTTAGATCTTGAGTGTAGTTTTACCTAACTACATATTTGGATTGAATTGATTTAGTTCTGAGTATGGAAATTATGTGTCCCTTACTTAACTTATCATTACATATTTTTGAAACAATATGTAAAAACGGTTTTGTGTTCTACAACACTTACATGAATGTGTTTGTGAAGTTAGATTTTCAAGAAAACTGGATTGATTATCATATTCATTGAAGTGTACCTGTGTGGCTTACAATGTCTCCTTAAAGCTTAAGAGTAATAATACCATAATGGGGAAGTTTTATTAATCAGAATATTCCTCTATGACTGCCTTTGCCAGACATTGTTATTGCAGCTAATGGACATAATTTGAATGAGATACACTTCTAGCTAAGTGGGTTGTCTCTCTCCCTGGTAGGACGCTTCACAACCCTGCTTTGCCGTGACTCAGGTGAAGGGCCCTAGACGCCAGCACGAATGCCCTCATTGCCACTACATAGCACGAGACAAGACTGACCTGCGTAAGCATATGTACACCCACACTGGTGAGAAGCCCTATGCCTGTCCTTACTGCTCATACAGGGCAAGGCAGAACAGTTGCATCAGAACACACATGCGCAGATATCACCCATTTGCTATCATGTAATTATTTGTGGCCCCTTCCCTCAGTGAGCTGTTAATGTGTATGATGCTCTATGCAAGCCACTACACTATATTGTTTGTATTTCTTGATTGTTATGGGGTAACACTTCCTTTGATTGTTATGAGGTAACACTTCCTGTAGTTCCTTGATGTCACACAGGGAGCTTTGCTCTCAGAATAAATTGTTGCAGCCAAGATGTCATTCTCTATCCTATTTCATTGTTACAGTAGTGGTTTGTTATGATACTAGTAGTCCTGTGAGTTAAGGTGTGTTCTAGTTAGGGTGTGGGCATAAATTTAATGTGTTGGTTAGGTCACTGAAAGGAGTCATCATTAACTTTTAATCGTCTACTGTATTGTTTGTTCCACTCTTACAAGTACGTATTGAGTATTGTGGAGGGCCATATCTTGAATTATTAATACCTGATGCATTGATAGCAATATGCAGTTACTGACTGTCCTTGTCCCCTATTGGCTTTTTGGACATGTTAAAAGAAATAATGTTTTCTCCTTATATTGGTTTATACATAGGGAAGAATTACCAACATTTGCCTGTGAGAGATTACTATTTGCAAGATTTGAATAGATTGGGAAAGATTACCTGAGTTAGCAGCTTAGAATGTTTTGCTGTCTGGTCTCTTTAGCTATTTTACAGACTTTATTTGAAGTAATTGATGGTAGTTCAGCCAGGAATCTTTACCATAAGTATGAAAAAACTCACTAGAAAGGTCTGGATGAGGAAACGCAATCTTTAATAATGCAAGCCACAGGTACACGGTATGCAGTGGAATGCTGATTATTTTCTATTTGTGGCATTTTGAGAACTGGCAACAAAGTGTGTGTTTGTTGGAGGGGTATCTTGCATACTTTCCTCATAAATGCTATGGAAAACTTATTGTTGTGGTGAAAGAAAGAACAGTTTAGTCCTCATAATAAAACATGACATAACTATAGCAGGTACTTTTTATGTGCTTTGGTTGGGCTTGTGTCTGGCAAGGAGAAACATACTTGTGTTGACTCAGGTTGTGGTTGTGTGTGTTATCAGCTGAAGTGGGCAATGCACCGAGTGTCTTACCTATAACTGTTCTCCCAGGTGAGGTAAGCAGCATATTGAATTGTGGGAGTAAAGCTTGAAGGGGTTAAGGTTGTGTCATGGCTTGAAGTTGATTAATATTCTCTCTCTCTCTCTCTCTCTCTCTCTCTCTCTCTCTCTCTCTCTCTCTCTCTCTCTCTCTCTCTCTCTCTCTCTCTCTCTCAATGCTACTTACCATCACCTGCTGATTCAAGTCCACTGCAGAGTAAAGGTGTCTACTAAGAGGAATGTACAGTTATGGTCAGAAATTGAGTAAGCTGCAATCTTTCCCATTCTATACTGTGTTGTCTTTTGTTTTAAAAACCTTCTGAGAAAATCTGTCACTTGTCTGGCTCACAAAAAGGTCATCAGTGAATCAGGAGACTTGAGATGGAGAGAAAATTGTTAAGATCATGAAGTGGATGCAATGTGTCACTTTGCTATTGTAGTGACTGCTCACTTGACATGTTGAGGGGGTTGCCAGGAAATTAGAACACCTCAGCCTATGATCTTGACCTGTTCTCTGCTAAGTGAACAGCACAGCAGCTACAGTGTAAGAGAAGACAGGTGTAATGTGGTTCTCCTCAGCTTGGAAGATGTGTATAATCATGGTCACATCCTGCTATGCTTCAGCCCTACTCACTCATTCCTTGCCCTTCTCCCCAGGATAGAACAAGAAATGTCAGATTTAGGCTTGAAAAATTTGGCTCAAGAAAGAGAAAAGAAGGAATTGTTCTCAAACATAGTGGTGGATGAATGGAATGGACTTAATAATCAGGTCGTTAGTGAGGAGTGCTTAGGAACCTTTAAGAGAAGATTAGACATTTATGGATGGGAATAACAGGTGGAAATAGTTAGGTGTGTGTCATCCAGGCACTATCATAGTTAGGCCTAATGACTCCCTGAAGCCTCCCTTGTTTCTTTTGTTCTTGTGTTCTCTCAAAGTATTTGCTGAATGAATGCTATCTTGGCGGATTTCTTCTCCAACTCTTTCCACGTCATTTGGTGGTCACTTGTGATGGTAATCCTAAAGTTATTGATATGAGACTCATAATAAAGCACACTTCATCCACTACATACTGCTCCAGTGTGACACCTAAGAATGATCAATATCTTACCATCCATCTCTCTCCAAGTATGAAATGTAAAAACACCTTATTGGAAAAATAATACACAAGCCAACTAGGTAAATCCTCAGCATCAAAAGAAAAGTCTCACTATGAAACTTTTTCCATCAAGATACACCAGCAAAGTAGTATCCAAGAAATAAAGCTTGAAAAAAGTTGAATGAATGAATGAATGCCCCAGAAATGTGCTGCAATGGTGTGAAATTGTATTCATTAACTTGATTAAAGTTTTTTATCCAAGTGTTTGAGGATCTGCACAAAGAATTTGAGTTGAGCTGAAGATAGGCAGTGTAATTGCTGTGCAGAAATGGAAAATACAGCAACATTTATGGAAAATATGTAAGGGATCTTAAGTCATTGTGAAGTTGTCAAAATAGAGTTAGCTTAGTTAGTTAGAGGTATTGTAATTAGCTAGTGTTTGGAGATGACTCACTCGGCCCTGACCTTCTTTTCCCGTAGGTGGGGGGAGGGCAGCGTGGCCAAAGGACCTTCCCTATGTGCCCCGTTTGTGGACATCCTGCCAGAGACAACGTCGACCTCAGGCGACATCTGAGAGTCCACACGGGGGAAAAGCCCTTCGCCTGTCACCTTTGTCCTTACCGAGCCACACAGAACAACAACCTAAAGCGACACCTGGCGTTCAGACATCACCTGAACGCAGAAATGAAAAAATCTACTTCACTTACGTGATGACGATGTGAAGTGTGCTTGATCACTGATAGAGGAAGAACTCCCTGCCACATTATTATGATGGAAGACCAAGATGCAGAACATGGGAAGAGAAATGTGATTCCAAGACCATTATCCTAAATTAAGTTTATTTAACCATACTATGTGAAGCACCATGGAAAGAGGAATGCTCTCTGAGTTAAGGAAAATTATGATAAAGGAAGGAAAGTAAAGTGACCCTTAGCATAAGGAAATTAAGGCTCAATCATAGGCTCACCCCAGTGAACTGTTTCTCTCCCGTAGGTGTGGTCATCCACCAGAGGCAAGTCCCCGTCCAGAGGCAGGAACATGTTCGTTTGTGGGTTTTGTGGCTACTGTGCCCGGGACAATGACAACTTGAACCGTCACATCAGGACTCATACTGGGGAGAAGCCCTTCGCCTGCCCTTACTGCCCACACCGCACTACCCAAAAGAGCCACCTTAAGAATCATGTTGCACTAAGACACGAGAAGGAGATTGCCGAATCGCAGAAAATGTACTGAATTCGATAGTTTAAGAGACCCAGCTTGGAATGAAAGGGAAACAAAAGCCATTGATTGATTGGCAACTCTACTGGGGGTAGCTGTGAAGGCAGTCTGATACCAGGAGCATTGCATTCTTATCACCCTGATGAACGCATACAATTACAAATCAAGAGGAGTAACATAGATTTTCCTCTTTTCTAGGGAGTGGACTTGTGTAATGCAGCCTGTCACAAGCAACAGGAAGGCTTGATGAGGACCACTTTGCCCAACATGGTTCTGCCACCGCCCTCGTCTTTTCCTATTAGGAGACTCGTTACGAAAGTGGCCCAGGAAGGGAGCAGACGGGAGTATCGGTGTCAAGTTTGTGGATATCAGGCCATCAGTGAATCAAAGCTCACCATACATTTCCGTAAACACACGGGGGAGAAGCCGTTTGTTTGCTCGTTCTGTTCCTACAGGTGTGCTCATAAGAGCAACCTTATCACACACATGAAGACTCGTCATGCTGTCCAAGAGCACCAGTAGTAATGGAGAAAGCATTTTTGTGGGATGTCGTTTATATGCTGCAGGATCTAGAAAGGTGTGGTGATCAAAGAAAGTTGTAGTTTTTCGACGCTTTAAAGATTTAATCATGTGTGTGCTGTTGTTTCAGCAATGTCAGAGGTTAAACTCTCATGAGATTTCCCTCTTCTCTTCTAGGGAATGGACTTGTCAAAACCCTCCAGTAGCAGGCACCATGAAGGGACAATGACTCCTGCATACACCTCTGGTGTCTATCTGGCTCCCCTTGGGTCCTCTGTTCCGAGGCCAAGACCACAGCCACACGATCACACAAGAAAGGAATTCCATTGTTCGACCTGTGGTTACCAGGCCATAAGTGAATCAAAGCTCATAATGCACATCCGACGACATACCGGGGAAAAACCTTTTGTGTGCCATTTCTGCCCTTATAGATCAGCTCAAAAGAGTAATCTGAGCACTCACATACGGAATGTCCACCACAGTTGGTTCGGAAAACCTGAGAACAAATAAGGAATGTTGTTGTGTGATCTTATCTTAAGTTCTGTACATGAAAGAGGAACCTTACCTAAAACAAATCATAGGAAAAGTATTTAATGAGCCCCTGTTTAAAATTTTTTTCCTGTTCCCTAGGTGGCTCCGTGGGTAGGGAACAGCAGGTCGTTCTACCAGTGTGAGTATTGCAGCTACAGTACTCGAAACATCAAGGATATGCGACGCCATATTCGTGTACACACAGGAGAGAAGCCTTTCGCCTGCCCGTTTTGTTCGCACCATTCTGCTCGCAAGTCCAACCTCATGAGTCACATAAGAATGAAACATAGTGCACACCTCAAGCAGTAATTATAAGAAAGGAGGACTTGAAAAGAGTTGCAAGGTTAACAATCGTGAGTGAAACCATTAGCATTAAGAAAACTACATGACAAAGAATACTGTATAGTGTTCTAGCCATCATAACAGATGAGCTTAGAATCTGTTGCAGACTGCATTCTTGATTCTACATAGCATGTAAAAGTGGACAAGAGTTGGACCCCAAGTGAACCTAGTTTTGTTCCCGTAGGTTCAGCGATGGCATGGTAGGGCAAGCGGGACATCCCACGGATGCAGCTTTTGTGATTACCATGCCAGGGACAATGTGGATCTGCAGCGACATATTCGCATCCACACTGGGGAAAAGCCTTTTGCCTGTCCATACTGCGAACACCGAAGTGCATTAAAGGGAAATCTCAAACACCACATAATTAGGAAACATATGAATCCCCAGAAGTTCTGAGAGTGTTGTGCATCCATTGATTGGATGCAGTAAGTTGTCACTGGTGTGTTGAGGCAGAGGGAACAAGTTTCCACCAGGCAGACCCCCCCATATGGATTAGTTTATTGTCGACCACAATGTAAATGTTTCCCAGCTTGACTGTTTTGGGAGGGAAGGGTCATTGAGTGCCAAGGAAGTAGAGTGTGGCTGACAGAGAAGCTACCTTCCAATTTATAGAGATGTTTCACTTCAATTTGTATTGGAGAGAGAGAGAGATTGTTTTTGGTTGTGACTTGTTTTCAATTAGTGATCCAAATTACATGAGGAACAACAAGTTAAGTTAAAGCACACAACATAGACAATATGAAACACAAGGAGAGATACTGCATTCAGTGTTACAAATGCGGAAAGGTCAACCAAGTATTTTACGTGACAACATTACCTACTTTTCATTGAAATATACTGCCTTTGACTGTTATTCAGTAAGGGAATTACTTATTACTGTTAAATAACCTAAGGCAAAATAGAGAGACAAGCTCAGTATCTAATGTAAGATGTTTTAGATTATTAAATTTTATAATGAACTTTGTAATTTATTTTCCTGTGCATGGGCTTTTTGTTAATTATATGGTAAACTTACAAAAGTCATACAACAGGAAAAAAAGATGCAATAAAACAGATATTGTAAACAAACTTGTTCTTTACCTTACAAAATCCTACCATACTCTTAGATGAATAGTTCCTTGTCTTGTATTTAAAAAGGGATGGCCTTTTGTTGATATTACACTTGCCTCATTACTGGAAACACACTGACTTACCCCTACTTGGATTCCAAGCTTTATTTGTTATTCATTTAGTATCTTTGCAAAGTGATGTGTTGTCTTCACTTCACTGCTGTGTTCATTGTGCAGGCAAGTTAAGATTGGAGGTCAAGTTTGAATGTGTTTGAATCTTGACTTGAATAAAATCTAAAGGAACATAGGAAGGAACATTGAAAGTCAGAAAAAAAGAAGAAAACTTGGGATTAGGTTGAACAAATATCTTGTTATAAAAATACTCCATTCTTTTTATCTTTTTATTTTGTGTTTGGTGTCATTGGGTATGAGTGCCATGGGGAAACATACCTGTAGCTTTATTCCATTCCATTGGTGAACATAAGTGTAGTAGTTGAGTACCTACAGCACTAGTGATGCACTGTTTCCTATGGTGAGGCTGCCACTGCTACGGATAGTGTATGGAGCAGTCAGGAGGGCACACAGAGGGAGCCCTTTGATAGTATATGAAGCAATCGAGAATGCACACTTAAGGAGTCATTTCTTTTGTAGGGTGGCGGCGCGGTATCAGTAGCAGTGGCACTTCGGGTGTGTTCGGTCTGCGGCAAGATGGGTTTCCGACGAACGTACGACCTCCAGCGTCACATGCTGTCCCATACAGCTGCGCGACCTTTCCAGTGTCCCCACTGTCCATATAGAGCTGCTCTCAAATATAATCTTGATGCTCACATGCGTCTGAAGCACCTGGCCGAATCTCTTGCTAGTCTTGGTGGCCGAGGAGTGCAGCAGGAGCAGCAGCGGGACCAGCAGTCCTGTGACGCATCAGATGGTGGCAGGAACTTTACTGGAGTAGAGTAATGATGAATGGTTGTGCAGGGATGTTGTGAGGCTCCATGCCAGACCTTGATGTCATCAGTCATGTTACTTTGCAATACACTGTCTACTGAATATGATTGACTACCACAATACATCTGTTACAAATTTTGCAATAATAATCGGAAATGTCAAGGTACAGCGTTGCATCAAAATTACAAGGGAATGGATGATATTAACCAAATCTTGTATGTAATCCTATTTTCTGGCCATCACCATACTAGTACTATGGTTCAAATTATTTTGGTCTATTGTAGTAAGGCTGCAAACACACACATAAACACACACAGAATGAGATTACTGGCTTTGATGTGTTACCAAATGTGGATGTGATTGCTCACTTTTTTATGGTACTTTTTCTCTCCAGTAATGAGGAGGTACTTCATGAAATGTAATATCAAAATCCTCTAATGGTCAGTAATTGAAATGTTCCACATCTTGGTTGAATTGTTCACATGAACATCAGCACCAAACATTCACACAAGCCACCAAAACTAAGCTCTGAGGAAATGAGATATGTCTGTATGAGTTTTATTATTTGTTACACATTGACTGTTAAATATGTGTGCTGTCATGTACATACATTTGGTATTCAACCTTGCACTGTATCAATGAAGCATATTTTGATTGAATAAATCTGATGCAATGAATAGGTGTCATATATAACTCCCAATCATGTTATACAGTACTGATTGGCAGCGTACTCCACTTCCCTCCCTCCTCCGCTTTGAGAGTTGTACTGCTGTGTCAGTGAATAGCAAGAACACTTGAGCAGGACTAGTTTGTTATTGGATTGGCATCTTCAAGCCATTGGCCATACACATCATGTCATTCGAAGGGCAGTGCACAGGTGGCAATCTGACAAGTCATCTCTGTAAGGAAGGCGTGTACTGCAATGAATAATTTGCAGGAGTCTGAGGACAGTGGTTGATATTTGAATGGCATTGTGCAGAACCAGAACCCTTTTGGGGATCAGTTTAGAATGGGCAGTTTTCCTGTGATGGTTGCAGGAGTGTTCCCTCACCAGTAACAGATGGCCAGGGTCAAGTTGGTGGCTTACCCCTGTTGCTATAGCTAGTCTATTACATGCATCTATTACTGTTTATTTATTTATCATTTTTTTCCCTGCTGGATAAAAGATGGATTTCAGACTTCGTACAGGAATAGATGATGTCATATTATGTAGTTCCATTCCAAAGCTGAGCTCCTCTAATGGAAAGCAAAAGGAAGGTGATGGTGGTGGTGGCAGCTTTGGGTATGCACTGAGCCATTGGAGAAAGAAAGGATTTGAAACATAGTTTGTCTGAAGTCTCTACCATTCTGACATAAGAAAATTAGTAATGCAATGTTTCTACAGCAACAGTACATGCTCCTATATTCTGATGAGAATAATTCAGAGAATCTATGTTATTAAATTATCTTTATATTGAAATAAGAAGAGAGCAGGACATGAATATTTTGTTTTGTATATTTATCTCTTCATTTATCCATATTTACTAATTGATTCATCCATTCATTTTATTCTGCTTATTTACAATAGTGTTATGCAAACTGGAAAACCTTGAAAATTTGGTTGTTGATACACATTTGAAAAATAGGCATCACTGCAGAAAGTAGCAAAAGTTTGCACTGTTCAGCAGCTTTTAAAGAAGTGGAAAATTAAGTGGTGTGGTTTTCTCCCTAGGGAGCGGAGATGGCGGAGCGCGCTGTCTTGATCACGGGAGGAGCAGTGGCCAGCTCTTACAAGTCCACGTTCATCTGTGCCTTTTGTCAAAAAGGATTCAACCACAAAGGCAACTACATGAAGCATTACCGAACACATACCGGGGAAAAACCCTTTCAGTGTCCCAAATGTCCATACAAGGCTACACAAAAAGCCCATTTAACAACCCATATGGTGGGCAGACATGGAGACTTCCCCAAAAGTGACAAACTACTGCAGAATTCTCTAGCAGGATGTCACCAGCGAAGCGAAGGGCCACACTTGCATTACTAGGATGGGTTGCATCCAAAGTGAGTCTTCAGTGTTTCTGAGCAGTTCGGTAAAGGGTAATGTATGATACCTGGCATACTTGCAAGTGTTGCAGACCCCATCACTAAGGACAGCTAAATAATTATAAGTTGCTTAAGTGAAATTCAGAGAGCTAAGTTATAAGGATGGATTGCTGAAATCCAAGATGCAAACTGTTGAAGTGAAGGAAGGAAGTGTGAAATTGTTGAAGTGGTTTGAATGCTCAGGCGGTGAAAAAATGAAAAGAGAAAAAGGCAGTGAACTATGAGATGACTAAGAGACCATATTCAGTATGGTTGAGGTAGTATGTGTTGCATCTGAAAAAGGTGAGAGGTCAGTGTGAGGAGTGGGATCATGCAAGGACAGGAGTGACTAGTAGAGGTTTCATCTTGATCCACTGGGATGAGTTCCTCAGAGCAGAAGGCAGACATGCAGTAGATAGCTAAGTGTATATAGATGTAGAATATTTTTATTTGATTAAAACCCAACTGTCAAACATTTTTAAAGTTCTTTCTACAATAAAGGCCTTGCATCATCAGTGTGCAGTTTTCTTTACATACTCAAACAAGCCATTAACAAAACTAAATTGAAATTAATTAATATTAGTGTTAATTTCTGTATATACATGGATTTTGTAATGTGATCTATTTTCAATATAATATTCAAAAGTAGATGTAGTTTGATTTATGTTAATTATACTTTTATTTCACTTAGTATGATTGTCAAATATGCAGCTTTGCATTTTTATGAAAGTTTTAACCTGAAAGTGTCGTAGATTTCACAAAGTTGAGGTGTCACGAGCTGGCTTCCATCAGGCTGTTGTGGACTTTATTGACATGCAGACAGGTTTGGTCTGAGGTGGAGATTCTGTTCCTTGCTGGCATGCATGGTTACATTAGTCTGCCAGTCCTTGTGAAGATGCTCAAAAGAAGACAGAATTAATGATGATGGGAAATTCTTCCCTGAAGGAAAGTGCTCTTGTGTTCCATTTGTCAAACCCAGAAATGACATTTTCTAATCAGACTCCATAGTAGCATTTAAACATGCTCGCATTTTCTTTCATCAGATAAGGACACTTGCATTGCTCTATTGTAAAATATGAGATGAAAAATTACAAAGTGTAGTGAGGGTGATGGTTTTCTTTTCCTATAGGAACAGCGGCAGAGGGTGGTTGGTGGGCTGCCAAAGGTGAGCTGCAGTGGTGTCATCACCCCACCAACCCAGCACTGCCCCCATCACCTCCAGCCGCAATGGAGGAGCCAAGCTGCCCTCTCTGTGGTGAGGGTGGGGCAGGAGGGAAGTGGACTGTGTGCCTCCATCACTGGGAATGGCAGTGGTGGCGGGAGATGGGGAGCAGAGAAGGGCTTGCCTCGCATCCACCCTTGTCCGGTGTGCAATAAACCCTTCACACACAAAGGCAACTTGAGGAAGCACATCAGGGTACACACCGGAGAGAAGCCGTACGCATGTTACGTGTGCCCGTACCGTGCCAACCAAAAAATCTTGCTTCAGCTCCACGTACAAAAGCACCACTTGCGCACCAGTTCAGAAGGAGCCAAGGAAGAATCCTCAAGCACTTTAGAAACACCACACGACACTAAAGCCGGAATTGATTTCCAGTGATTTGTTTCAGGGAATGAAAAGCCTCAATCAAGATTTGTTGTGTTATTCTGGCTTCTTTAATCACATCACTATTATTGAGTAGAAACACTTGGTGACTATGCTCTTATAGAAAGAAACTTCTGGTATTTATCTGTAAGTTGCTTGAAATGTAAGGATATCAAAGTTCATGTGCCTAGTTATGTGAGTTAAGGCTTCCTTGTCCAAAAAGACCAGTAGCTCATGATTCCCTGTGGACAGTCAAGCAAGAGGTCATTCATGCTTCCTGTTTGGAAGAACATCAACAAAAGTTTACATTTTATGTTGGAGATTTTAGTTGTTGGTTAACTAAATTTGTAATACTATATGGACTCATGATGGCTAGTTGTGTGAGATTTGGACATGTCAGTGAAATCTTAAATCACTAAATTTACTATTTGGTAATTTGAAGTGATTATATTTAGATTCCGTGGATTGACATTGCTCATGATTAAATTTTCCTTGTATTAGTTAGTTAATCTTGAATATGAGAAAGGTCAAGTACTGTTATAGAGAGCCAGAAGGTAAGATAACAACAAAAGCTTTTAGTGTAGAAAGTTAGTAGAAAATGTTTATAGCTGAAATGAGGAAGCTAAGCGGCAAGCTTGATCATAAGATTAAATAATGTATATATGAATTGACAAGCTACAGATTCATGCACCAACACAAGTTTACAGTTTTGTCAGGGGTTGTGGCAAACTGGATACATGAAATAACTCTAATGATCTATTAAATATCAGGGAGAAATAACTTGAAAGTTACAAATATATTCTTCCAACACAATTAAGAAATGAAGAATATGAAGTTGAATGACAAGATTCCTTCCACGTATTGCTGCAGACCTTCCGTCTCCACTTGAACAAGGTGTTTCCAGTGTATATGTGTACATAACATAGATAAATAATATGCTTGTTAGTGTTCAGGTTTTCCACATTTGTATGTGAAGTCCCATTGGAGACTTAAGTACAGATGGGAAACTGTGTGTGAACAGGATTACAAAGTGCTTAACTTTGTCAGAGTCTAACCAACACAATGATTTTATTTGTCTGTACAGCAGCTGTCAAAAGTACCTTTAAAAAGTAGAGCATTACATTCTTACACTGAACAATGTTATTTGACATATTTGATGAATTTGGTGGCAACATTTGGTGGCTCTACACATTAGGGATGGCTTCCGAGATACATACATGTAACATTATGTATTATGCTGCAATAGGTTATGATCTGTAACATAGGCATATGATTATTATGTATTGGTTCTTCATTTATGTGTTGATAGATATGACAGTATTTATTGGCATACCAGCATCACCAACACCAAGTCAGTCTTATTGATGCAACACATGGTCAGATAGATATCAATCAGGCTTCACAGTGTTCATCATGTCACCCTTCACACCTCTCTTCAAAGAAAGTTTGGGAAGCTACTTTACATGTTGTGTTGATTGATCATACAGTGGTGGTATCATTCATTGCAGAGCCCTTCCAACATAATACAAGAGTATATTACCTTCTATATTTGTACAGTGCTTCAGTATTTTCAAAAAATAGATCAGTAGAAAATGTATTTTTATGTACAGAAAATTAGAGATACATATATACAAACATAGTCAGGGAGTGTGATTTTTGTGATTCATTAGGTGAGTGCTTCAGTGAAGTGATAGAGCCTTACCAACGCCATCGTAAATGTACGTAGGTGTAGGCAAGGAAACTCTCTCTCTGTTTGTTGATTGAAAGTGAGTTATTATTTTGTTGACAGTAGCCATCACATGGCATATTTTAACAATAGATTCTATCATCTCTCTCTTTGCTACTGGTATGTGGAACTGAATTATGAGGGAGGAAGTTAATGAAATTGTATCCGGTGACCAAAGCTTTACCAGACACGAGTATTAAAGTTTGCAGGAAACTTAAATGACTTGGTTTGAGAACATGATGAGGAACAGTGTACTATATATTCATCTCTGAATTGTGTTCCTAGACACCTTTGACACGTTCTGGAGAAAAGACTGAACACTTGTTGTCCAAAGAAATTATTTGAAAATGCCTTAATATTGCCATTTGAGTCTTTGTTACAAAGGTTTCATCTGGATTTTGATTAATACTGGTAGAATTATGGAATTGCAAAGTAAATGTGATGACCCTGTGGGAAAAAATTGTTGCCAATTGCTGATTTTTCATAGTTTTGATTAACTAATAGGTTCCAGGTTTAGAATTTAAAGTAATTTTTTAGTTAGAGAGTTATAATCTGAAAACCACAGCCAAGGCTGACTCCTCCCCTGTCTGGTGCAAATGCAGATACTGTGGAGATTTTTCATTTCATTATTCAGTTGTTTACTTGACTTTCTCAACATGTAATTCCATAGAAGCTTAGGGACATGAATGTTGCTGAATTTTGTTGATAATAGTACTATAGTGAATTGTCATTATTATTGTTTTTATTAATTAATTTCTTTAAAAATTGTTTAGTGGAAAAGTGTACATTATTTGTCACACACTTCTAACTTTTCTACTGCAAGTGTAGCTTGAGGTGATAGTATTCTCTTTTCCTTGCCACAGAGAATTGTCTGGGCATATAGAAACAATAATACTATCACAATTGAATTTAGAAAGTAACAACTAGTGTACAGCGTATGTCATCTCACAGAGACAGCTGGCGCAGCAATGGCACTGTGTATTGCTAATGAGGTGTGGGGGACCAGGCAGCCACACAGCCAGACAGTGTGTCATTGTGAAGGTTTGGACATTTGGAAGTATGAATGTTACTATTGATATTGAATTTTGTTCTTTTATGGGCTTTGCTCATACAAGCAACTATCAGATGATTTATTTGTATGACAGTAAAGCACTAATTAAAGAATATATGTTTCTGATTCCTGATTCCCTAATAGTATTACACAAATACAATTGAGCCCTTTCATCTTTTCATGGTGAGCATCATCTTCAGCACCCGAGTGTCACCACCACACACCATTATTACACTTCCCACACACTGAACAGGAATGTTGTCCTTCACACTGATGGACCAGTAAGAGTGAAGGCAACAACAACTTCTTGAGCAGTTTACACTTTACATATTAGTTGTAATTACAACAACTTTGTGATCAATGCCTTGTGAAACTCTGACTTATCCAGAGGCCAACATTTCCCTTAAACAACTGAAACTGTCCACTGAGCCACAGTTCAGGCCACAGATTAACAACCATCCATGCACAGTTGGACCAGCAGTGCTTTGCACCTCTGTTTGTGTGGCATTAGATGCTTTGCAAGTTGCTTTTATTTTCATTCAATTTTATTATTTTCTTTTTATTTAATTTATTTACTTTTTTGTGTGTGGAAGTGAAAAATTCTACTACCATGGTGTCCATGGTCTGTATTTAACTTGATAGATGCTTATGCTATGCTGTAATAGTATTGTGGTGCGATTGCAGTGTGGCAACACAGCAGAGTGGCGTGCATTGACAAGGGCTGTTCCTCATCTGCAAATAAAAGACATTGGATGCCTGGCATTTACTGAAGGGAGGAATTTTACCACATCACTGAACATGGAACTAAGTGGTGGTCTCTCTTGTAGGTGGCAGTCAGAGGTGAGCAGCAGCCAGTACTGCTGGGGGTGGTGCAGCTTCCCTCAGAGCAGCAGCAGCAGCAGCCGCCTAACACTCGTTTCCCGGGCAACATTTGTCCTTATTGTGGAAGGGAGTTTATCAAGTCTGGTGACCTGAACCGCCACATCCGTACCCACACTGGGGAGAAGCCTTTTAGTTGTCACCTTTGTTCATATCGCTCCAGCAGAAAATACACACTCAAGAATCACATGTATACTCACCATAATAATTTGAACTGAAGAGTACAGGCATGACTATTCGGTACTGAGATGCTCAAGATTAATTGCAATGTATGTACTGTTGTTATCACCTATATAGCTTGTACTCAAAATACCTTATTGCGGGTATGAAATTTGTCTCCGAGCTTATAAAGAAAAACCTTATTTTTTTAAAGTATTGCAATACATATACATCTCACACACACACACACACACACACACACACACACACACACACACACACACACACACACACACACACACACACCATAGACCTTTCTAGTTAAATAACAGAAGTAGCTGACTCTTTTCTCATTTTGTTAGTACTTTCATGCACAGTTTTGATAGATGTACTTTTGGAAAACTTTGATCTGGTATGGGCCTGACTGATGAAAATCCAAAGTTGTTTTTATTTTTATAACCGAGGATTAAGACATTTTTCCATGTTGCTATTGTAATTTGTCGGTTTTTCTTCTTTCTTTTCTTTTATTTTCTTCTTCATGTAGTTCTTGTTATTTTTTCTCTGTAATCCTGGTTTGCAAGTCTGGTGAGTCCCACTGAGGAAGGTTGTGACAGGAAGTAGTGCAAGTGTGACGACTGTTGTTGTGTATAGGCTTGGAACAGGATAAGAAAAATGCATATTGTCTCCTGGCAGATCTCACCTACTGTGTTTTGTGTGTTCTCATGGTAGTCTGTATCTCTCTCTCTCTCTCTCTCTCTCTCTCTCTCTCTCTCTCTCTCTCTCTCTCTCTCTCTCTCTCTCTCTCTCGCTCTCTCGTCACCTCAGATTCTCTCCTCAGTGCGCTCTCATTCAACTTTGTGAGATTTGTTGCAATTTTTTCAGTGATAACCAGTTTGTCTGTCATCACTTTTTTGTTGTACTTAAAAGAAAGAAACTGTGGAGGGTGATTAGTGTTGTGTGTTGCTGAATTCTAGTCAAATAGAAATTCTGGATATTAATTCATCCTTGT
Source organism: Callinectes sapidus (assembly GCA_020233015.1). NCBI lineage: Eukaryota > Metazoa > Arthropoda > Malacostraca > Decapoda > Portunidae > Callinectes > Callinectes sapidus. Next base: position 2,198,155 of record CM035184.1, read on the forward strand.
CTACTGTATTTACTTCTCCCTCTATATATCTTCTTCATGAATGACACTAGAGATTTTGTCATGCCCATTATCACATTCATACCAAGGTGTCATGCATATTGTCTTCACCAGAGAACATATTCCACTTGATCTTTTCCTTGCACATCTCTTCTCCATAAACAACACTTCAAGAATATTTTTCCTCCATGACTGTCATCATATAATTCCAAACCAACTTTTGTCTTCACTTAGTCTAATGGAGAGTGAGTCAGTCACTTTGACTTATGGACTCAGAAATTCTGAGAAGTAGGAAAGGAAGAGCCCACAAGTGCCTAAGTTTGATATCCGTCCCCACAAACATTTAGACGAATAGTGAAGTTTAAAGAATTATTTATACTTGAGCCAAGCAAAGTACTTAGAAAGCATATGTTATTCTATTGTAGTCTGTCTGTTTGGTGAAGCAGTTCTGAGTGATATGATCAATGATATATACTTTTAGTGTTCCTGTTTGCAATATGAATTGGCATTCTATTTTCTTCATGTACAGTTCTTGCTTTTACCTTCTCCAGTTTTTTCACAAACAATGTGAACATATAGTAAATAAAGATATGTTAAGTTTGTCCCTTTCCCTGTCAGTGAAATACTAGATTTTCTTTATCAAATTTAAGATAATGATATTGTTAAATTATGCTACATATCAAATGTTTTGTAAAGGGAGTAATATGTGTTTACAGAAAACATTTTATATTTAGTGATGCTGTTAACAGTATTGCATTGTCTGATGTTTTCGTTATATTGCTTAGATATAAGACTCACTTTAAGTACCCGTGAGAGGAGAAAGTCTTTTTCCATCACCCACTCAGGTTTTGAGATTTGTTGCCATTGAACCTTTTCGAGTAAAGATGTGTAGACATGTTCTGTTCATGTTATGGTTCATGAAGGAATGAAAAGTTAGCAATGAAGTGACAGGCACAGCATCTCAGGGCATCTCTGTTGTAGGTGGAGGATCGGAGAAGCTTGGACAGGGTGGTGCTGGGGGCGCTGGGTAGTGAGCAACCTGTCTCACCCACCTGCCCCTTCTGTGGCCGAGTGTTCCGTCAGTCGGGGGTCCTGACCAGACACATCAGGACCCACACTGGAGAGAAGCCTTACATGTGTCCACACTGCCCCTACCGAGGCAGCAGGAAAGCTCACGTGGAGGAGCACTGCAAGAGGAAGCATCGTTCGCCACACTCGGAAGACACGTTTGGTTACAATGTGGGCCCGTGGGAACCTCAAACCCAGCAACCTTAATGGGAAAAAAAAAAATCTTGCAGAAATATAAGAAAGTTGTCATTCATTTTGTGGGATTGTGGAACAAGCTTGCCTGCACTTTTTGCTTTTTGTGATCTTCAGTTCTTTTTGCCAGTTTGCATTTGTCTAAGCTCATAAGATGACATCATCAATAAGCTGAGTTATGGTAAATGTTCATTATATGCACACAAAGTATTCAGTTTTCCATTTTCAGTAAAGATTTGTGAGAACTTTTGTATGACTGAAGTTGATTATTTATAGCTGGATGTTTTGTCTTTGTAAGAATTACTGAGTTTGAAAGTGGATGATGGAAATGTGGTAGCAACTTTTAAAGGCTTTTTATTAATCATGCAGTACAAAGATTAAAGCTTGGGTTTGTTATCTTATGTGTGGCTTTGATTTGATAAACATCCTGAAGTGATGTAAAAAGGAAGGAAGGAAACCTTGTCATGTTTGATCTCATTTAGTGGGAATGGGTAGGATTTGGTGTGGTGGCATTGATTAACTTTTCCTCAGTATACTTTAATGGAAAAAATGAGTGTGAGAGATTTTGGTGTTAACTGGCTTCTGATAACAATCATATTGGCTGGCCTGTGCATCTCTTACAAGGTGTAAAGAGGTCAGCTTATGATGCTGGAATCATTTCTTTCTTATTACAACATCCTCAGATGAACAGTGGAAATTATTTGTTGATGAGATATCGTTACTAGTTCTGGCATGGTCAAAGATTTTGAATAATTTGTCAACCAGAGTTAACCATTGAAATGAATATTACATCTGAAGCAAAGATGTTTAGATAACAAAGACTGAAATGAAATCATTTCATGAGAAAATGTGATTCCTGCACATCATCTTGTAAGAGATACTGTAGTGAGCACAGTGAGACCATTGTGGATGAGTGGTCATGTGAGCTGTGGGTTCCTCAGACCTGTGTAACGCCTCCAATGGTCTCTTGTTTTTAGGTGAGGGTGTTGGGTGGGCAGGAGTCAACACGACGCTTCACCTGCATCTTCTGCTCCCACACCACATTCAAGAAGGAGGACATGAGGCGACACATTAGGACTCACACTGGGGAAAAGCCTTTCGTGTGTCCTCACTGTCCATACCGAGCAACTCAGAAAGCCCATGTTGTCACTCACGTAAAGCGTAAACACAGCTTTCCTGTGTCCTTGCAGTAAGCAGTGTGTTCACAAATATTGAACTTGTAGCTCAGCCTGTAATAGAATAATACAAGTATTTATGAATTGACAGTTATGAAAAGTGTGTACTATGAATATTACATTGTGTTTTGGCAGTATGTCATTTTCACCATTGGTTGAGATTAGAATAACAATTATTCTTGAATTTTGTCATTTTCCACAATCAGAAATTGTTAGTTAGCATGGCAAGAATGTCTAATGGCAAGTTAAGTTCCTTTTGTTCAGAATGCATCACTAATACGTGCCTGTTAACAAGGCTTTGTTGCGAGGTGTCTCTGTGGCCTTGGTAAATATAACCTGAATAAGATGGACAGGTTTCCTTAACCCATAACCTGGAGCTTGATGTTCACTTGTGAAACAAAAGTGAACTGGTTGTTACTATTGATGATTTAAAAATATAGTGCAACAAATTAACAGGACTTGATTTAATAAGACAGTAATGATCATTGAAAAATAAAGCAAGGTATCTACATTTCAAGGGAAAACAGACATGAAACTTATGTTCTGGGAACGTCTTTATCTTCATTGAAGCACACTCGTTCACACACAGACACACGAACATCCCTCACTGATGTAAGTGTCAGACGCAGCAATGGTTCTCCTGTAACTTGTGGCAGTGTGAATAATAAAAAGGGCTCATGTAACAGTTAAACAGCATTAGAGATGCTTCCTCCACATTAGCCAGTAACACCCTTGTCTGGTTCTCTTTGTAGGGCTGTGAGGCGAACCGTCAGCGGGAGATTGCCCCACTCTTGTGCCCCTACTGTCGGGCTGTCTCCTTCCTGAGCACAAGCGACCTGCGCCGCCATGTGCGTATCCACACAGGAGAAAAACCTTATGCTTGCCCCCACTGCCCATACCGCGCCAAGAGGACCACTCACTTGCAGGATCACATGCGTAGGCGCCACCCTCCGCCCCTCCTTAACATGGAGCCCACGCACCCCACACTCACGCCCCAGACACAGCCTTTAAGTAGCTATCCAGGCACTCACCCGGCACCATGACACCACTTCTCACTGAGGGAACTTGTCTTGCCAATGATTTAAGGATGGAAGATTGATCTTGCATATCTTAACTGTATTTTTTTGTCTTATTTGTTGTTGGGAAGGTTGAGTCACATTAACTGGTGCTTCAATAGTTATATGTACTTGTTCAGAAGAGATTAAACCATTTTGGAAAATGTTTTTAGATATTTATTAAAATTATGGAATTCATTGTTCTATAATAAAGAAATTTTCTTATTTTGTTGTTTTATGTCAGCATTACTACCCACAACCTTGCATAACCTGGAAAAAGACATGTTTTCTAAAGATTTGGATAATTCTGAGAAGTGTACAATTTTGTTTGGGATTTAAGGATTATTAATGCTCAGGAACAAAGTAGTTTTACTGAAGACAATCCATATTTGCTGCATAAAGCCTTAACTTGGAGTTTTTGAAGTTATGCTTTTATCAGGAAAGAGTAAAAATAGGATCAAAATTTAATTTTTTTGGTCAAAATATTCCCTGAGAAATACTGTATAGATCAATACAATGGAGGTAGGATTGGTGGTTGTGAAGGGACTGTGAGGGTCCTGGAGTGTGTGTGATGGGGCCAGCAACACAACTCTGTTCCCTGAGCTTAACATCTGAAGTGTCGATGGAACGAAGCATATTAACTGATGGTGTAGAAATTTGTCATTATTTAGCTCACTTTAGCCTTACAAGCTTCAAGAGTGTGTGTGTATGATTGAAATGCAGAAAGTATAACCATGACAAATTGAGACTACTCATATTCTCTACCATGCAAACAGAAAATTGTGTAGGTATATCTATCTATCTATCTATCTATCTATATATATATATATATATATATATATATATATATATATATATATATATATATATATATATATATTTATTTATTTATTTATTTATTTATTTATTTATTTATTTATTGTTTTTATATATTTACATGTATATTGAGATTATTAATCCAAACACTGATGATTTGAATTTATCAGTACTCCAAATTTTGAAGATGAGGTGAAAAAACACACACACACACACTATATATATATATATATATATATAGAGAGAGAGAGAGAGAGAGAGAGAGAGAGAGAGAGAGAGAGAGAGAGAGAGAGAGAGAGATGACAAAAAGATTGAACTGTGTAAAAAGTAAATGAATGAATAAATAAGCAAACAACAAAAAGCAAAAAAAACAAAGAAAAAACAAAAATAAATAAATAACCAAATAAATATCACACCAAAATCCACAGAAGAAAAAGACAACCCAGCTTAAAAACCCCAAACAAACAGTAACTCACCAATCAACGGGATTTGACGCATGTTGCAGGAGGTAAGGTGACTTCTCCGCAGCGA
>CM035184.1:2203413-2215591 GCA_020233015.1 Callinectes sapidus
GCGAGTGGGCGGGGCAGCACCACAGGCCGTTCTTAAGGCGGTGTCACACTAGCACTTTTTCCGTCGTCTTTCTGAAAATCGAAAATCGACGATAACCTGGCTGCGGCCTATCACACACACGGTGTTTCGTCTGATACTTTCCGTCGGCACCAAGGATCCTTGGTCGGCACAGACCGCTCTTTTCAGGCCTTTTTTTTTAATAACAATCGTCCGTGTGGTCCCAGAGGCACCTATGGCTCTTATAAAGAACTCTTCTGAAAGGCGTGTCCACCTTGGATGTTGATTTCCTGCCATAACAAAGCGTTCTGGTGCACTTTCAGAGCGTTGAAGAGACGCGGAAAGTCTTGGTCTGGGTCCAGGATATGTAAACAAAAGCGGAAATTTGCCGACGGAAACGATCCCGATCGTCTGACAAATTCATGCGATAAGTTCATGCGGAACTGTGAAAAGTCGACGGAAAGCGCATTAATCGACGGAAAAAGTGCTAGTGTGACACCGCCGTTACGCTCCTCCACAGGTGGCCTGGTGGTGGAGACGTGTGGAGCACAGCAGGGGAGGGAGGAGGCCTTCAGGGACAGGGGGCGAGGAGTGGAGGGTGTAGCCCGCCACCCTCCCTTCTAAGTGTGAGGCGTTAACTCCTGTCAATCGTAATAAAGCCTTTTGTAATGGTGACGGCGAAGAACAGAAGTGTTTGAGAAGACGTCATGGTAATCGAGGAACCACCGCCACCAGCAGCAGCAGCAACAGCAGTAGGATTCACATTACTTCATACACACTTAGCAACGTATAACATTACTATTAGCTACTACAAATATAAGTATACAGTACATGTTGTACTATTTATATATCTATAAAGTAAAATCAACATCTCTCTGATAGCAAAGGTGGTAGTGGTGGTGGTGGTGGTGTGGTTTTGAGTGCCGGTGGTGGGTGGCGTAGTGGAGGTGTGGCGGGGTGTGCTGCTCGTTAAGAAGTTGGTTTGTTGCGAGGTGTTGAGCGTTGAGCAGGGCAAGGGGGGGACGGGCCTTGTCCTCAGCACTGACAGCAGCATCATGTCAGTGGGCGTGTGGTGTACGGTGAGGGCGGCCCGGGACTCGCTGCTGCTGAGGAGACAGCCTCCCATGGGGTGGTGGCGGTGGTCGGTGGCACTGGGCAGCACAGCAAGTAATGGACCAATGGGTGGCGGCTGTGCCTCATGCAGTGGTGGCAGTGGCACTCCTCACCCTGACAGTCGCGGTACAACTGCTGCTCATTGTCCAGCACCACACTGTCTGGTGGTGGTGGTGCTGCTGGGAGGTGTCCAACGAGTGGTAGACAGTGGGGGCGGCGTGCCAGGCTGACTGTGTCCTCTTTGTACCTGGGTCTGGGATCGCTTCTATAGTGTGAGTGGCAAGTTCCCTGAGTGAACCAACCTTGGTGTCACCTCAAGCCACAATGATGAGGCTGGGTGTTCGTTCCTGCAGAGGTGGAAGCTGTGCTCATATAATCTCAAAGCTAAAACCTGACTGGGGTGTTACTGATGGTAAATTTATGGTTTAATACAATATCCCCTATCTCTACCATCACCCCCCAACCCCTCCCAACCCCTCCAACAAGCTTGGGGGCCTTTGGGGGTACGAGGGGTTTGGGGGGGATGTATATATGAGCGATATATGACCTTCTAGAATATCTACGGGAATTTCTCTAAACGTTTCGAGATTTTAACTAAATTTAGAGAAGTTTCCCTAAAACTAGGGAAATTTTTCATAATCAACCAAACCCTGACATCAATCTAACTTAACGTAACTGTACACCCCCAGATTTAGGGAAAACTCGACAGACAGACACAGCACATTCCCGGACCTTTTGCAGCGTTATTATTATTGTTCATTTGCGACAGGTACATAGTGTACTAATTAGAAATGTTGTAAATAGTAAGAAAAACGATAAGCTGACAGTGGTGGCCAAAATAATCTATTGTTGTTCATTCCACGAATGTATGATGGAACCTTACTGATTCATTTTGGTTTGCTTAACAGTCGTGCACACCGAGCAAGGAGATATTTCACAGGAAATGTTAAATGGTGAAAGTCTTGTGTGATCCATCATTGTAAACAGTGGAAATGATGGAAGTAATAATGATAATTGCAATGCGTGGGGCCACCGCTCTGGGCTTCAGCATACCTGGCTCACCCCCTTACCTGGGTCTGGCTGGGCGGCCACACACCCAGCCACACACACACACACACACACCCTGGCTACTGTGAAGGAGGGACGTGTGTTTGGCTGCTTCTGCCTCGTCCTGGTGTTGGACATGATTTGTTTGTGTTTCCTTCCTTGGTGGTCGGTCGCCGTGTTTACCGAGTATCGGGTGGTGTGCCTGACTTTTTATTCTCGTTTTTCTCGTGTTTGCACTTGTTTTGTGGTAATTTGGTTGATACTTAATTGGATGAAGTATTACATATTGGCAGCAAGGCTGATGATATCGCTGGCTGGCAACTTGTCGCCATCTCCCTTTACTGCTGCTGACTTGAGCATTCGTGAAGGCGAGACATGGAGTGAGATTGTGAAGAGGAGGAGGAGAAAGACCAAGAAAAACGTTGTGGTGGTAAGGAGAAATGAAGCAAATTTTCCTGCCAATGATGTGAAGAATGAATTATGACAGGCCCTGGAAGGAATTCAAACATCAGACACTGGAGTCACTAATGATGGCAAGATTGTCGTGAATTTTGTCGACGAGACAGTAAGAAATGAGGCTGCCCAGAAAATCACAAATGTTGACAAACTGTCAGTCAAAACTATCAATAAACTAAAACCTCAGCTGACCGGGCCTATGCAATGTCCATAATGAGGAATCACATGAGCTAATCAAGAACACAGTAATTATTGAAAGCAATGAGTATTTACAGACGGTTCCCGAGATTCTGAACAAAATTGAGGTGATTTTCTCTAAAGCGGCAGCTGGTAGAACAGTCCATCATATTTTACGATGCGAAACGATGGTGTGAGAGAGAGAGGGAGAGAGAGAGCTTATTCATCACAACAATGACAGAATGAAATTAGAATGGAGGGTTTACCAATAGATATCATGCCATCATAAGCTATCACTGTCAAAAAGATATGTACACACTGCAAAAAAGGCCGTCCGACCCGGCCGCCGTCACGGCCACGCCTCTTAGCCCGCTGCAATCCTGAAGGGAGAAAATCTGGTCAGTCAGTCAGTCACATCAGCTTCCTCCATCGCTTCCCTGATAGCATTGTCGTCGCGGTGTGGTCATAGCTGCTGCTGCTGCTGCTGCTGCTGCTGCTGCAGGGTGTGTCGTGATTGGGGAGGAGGTGGTCACTGGAGCCTTGAGGGGCGAACATGGCATGCAGCGAGCCTTTGTGCCTCCTGTTGTGGCTGCGGGTGGGCGGGGCAGCACCACAGGCCGTTCTTACGCTCCTCCACAGGTGGCCTGGTGGTGTAGATGTGTGGAGCACAGCAGGGGAGGGAGGGAGGCCTTCAGGGACAGGGGGTGAGGAGTGGAGGGTGTAGCCCGTCACCCTCCCTTCTAAGTGTGAGGTGTTAACGTTCCCTGGAGGAGCACAACGTGGAGGTGCTCCTCAAAGACCTCCTGTAAGAGCTCATGCTTTATGGGTTGCATTCCCTGCACGTTCCATTGCAGGACTTTGAGTGTGGGGGGCCCAGCAGGCTGGCCCGCGTGGGTGGCGCCGCCAGCACATCCCTCCATGCTGGTGGTGGTGGTATTGGTGGTTGTCCGCTGATTGTTGAGGGGGGCACAGACATGGGTCCTTAAAGTTCATTGGTGGTGGTGGTAAGAAGGCCACACTCATAAGTGGCGGAGACTGTCAAATGACGGAGGAGAGCGTGCGTCCAGCGCATCCTTCCTAGAGGCCGAGGTCAGGGCAGGGCAGGAGATATTATGTAGTGCAGCAGCAGCAGCAGCAGCAGGAGTGGTTGGCAATCATCGTGCTTCCCACAGTGGCCACACTCCTGTTGCTGCTGCTGCTGTTGCTGCCCCTGGAAGCCGTCGCACAGCTCCTCCCTGGTGCGGTAGTAGCCCAGCCTTACTCGGTTGGGAGGCGTGGCGTCCAGCGGCTGGTAGGACTATACAGTGGCGGCGGCGGCGGCAGCGGTGTACCAGGCAGCCTGTTGCGTGTTGGGTGCTGCTTGGTATCTTGACCAGATTAACAATGAACCAAATGATGCTTTGTCTCTTAATTAAATCACTCATTCCTTGTTGGTACAGACTCATAGTGGTCTTAGTGGTGAATGAATGTCAATTACTTCAACTTAAAAAACCAACACGGCTGAAATGTCTCCACTGATGTCGATACTGAATAGCGAAACAGAAGTAAGGGAGAATAAGGCAAGCCCGTCATTTTGTGGTGAAGTGAGTGGCATCCGTGAGGGGGAATCTGGTGGCGACACCCTCACGCCCTCCCTCCATCCCTCCCTCCCCTCACCCCACACCTGATACGCCTCATTCCAACCACACCATAATAATAATAATAGTAATAACAAGCAGTTGCCAATCAGACTAACACAAATTATGGCCATATTCCTGCCATTTTGGAGTTCACAAACACCTGCTGGAGTTGTGCAGAACAGAGACAAGTCACTTTTGCCATGGTAACAACGTACTCAATCACCACACAAGCTCCTCATATTGCGTATTAGCAGTGATGGAGTCCCTTACCCTCAGCTAACCCTTACGAGCTCCCTCCCTCCCTTCCTACGTCATTAAGGAGGTCCTCTCATACACCAACAATTCCTCAATGCCCTGAATTCTTCCCTCAAACACTGGAGGTCACGTTATATACCAGTTCGCCTTATAATATAGTTCGGCATATACGTACGGTAATAAATAGGAATATCTATCTATCTATCGAGAGAGAGAGAGAGAGAGAGAGAGAGAGAGAGAGAGAGAGAGAGAGAGAGAGAGAGAGAGAGATTGTTTAAACGTTTTTCCAGCGTTAATTTTTTTCCCCTTGTTTCCCTCGTTTATTTGCTTGCCTACGCTTTTTCTTTACATTTCTTGATTGCTTTGGTGTTTTGCGAGTGTTTGATAACTTGTCTTATTAGTTTCCTTGCTTTTAATTACTATTCCATACTGACTGTGTTGTATTTCTTGATATTCCGGTCCTGTTACGAGTGTCTAGTTAACTCTCTTTGCCTTGTTCTTTTCCTTCGACGTTTAAGGTGTTTTATATTTATTCCATTGTTTATCTCTATTGTTTGCATAACCTACTTAATTTCTTGGCGCACGTACTGTGTGAATAGCAAATTATCAAGACACGACTACTGTTTGGCCTGTGTGCTGTTGGTAAAATAATGCTCGCTCCTTGCACTGACGTCACGTTGAGGTGGGAGGGGCCGCTGGTGCCTGGCAGGGTCCATGAACTAGTGCTGTCCAGTCCCAGTGTCTTGTGGAGAGAAGGTGTGAACGGGTTAAAAGCCCTTATCCCATTGTGCTAGTGTTTCAGTGTTCAAGTCATCTTAATACTGAACTAAAGCCGCAAGATGGAATCACAAGGGCTGCTGGACTTCGTTATCAAGGTGACTGCAAGCGCTGTGACACAAGCCTCACGGTGCCAGTGTTTATTTAGGGCAGTCACTCCTATGAGGGAGGTATAATCCCCCACCTCAGACCCGGGCGCCAGCTGTGATTCTCATTTCATCGGTCATTTTCAGGATCATCTCTCATTATTATAGGCTCATCTTGCCACAGTATGCAGCCATCGTACTAAGCTTTCACATTAGCCATTCAGACATAGCTTTCGTGGTCAAGTTTAGGTTTTGTGAAGGTTTAAGTGAGATGTTGGGGGGCCGGACTCCAACCCGGGGCCGGGCCCCTGCCTGCCAGACGCAAGCCGGGCGCCAGCCGGCCCTTATTTCAGCATATTTTCATTTATCTCTGGACTGTTTATTTAGGCTCGATAGTGAAATGTAATGCTTTCTATGAGTACTGTGGGCTGTTTTGAATGCCTGACATGCGTGTGTGGGCTGGAGATACCTGTGGTTGGCGTTATGATGATCGTAAATATGGGCTGATTTCTGCTCCAAATTAATTGGAACGCCCAAGACCATTCTTTATTTGAAGCAGTATCAAGTTCTTATTAATTGCCAAAGATAGTCCATATCAAACTATGTATTGTGCGTAAAGCTCAGTGAAATCAGTGGAGGTTAAAAGTGTTTGCTAGCGGTGTTTAAAGTTGCATTAATTATTTATTTATCAGCCTGTAAATGATTTATTTTTGCCTCTAGATCACTCAAATGTTTAGAATAATCAGAAGGAATTACTCAAATACTTTGAAGTGGTTTTTGGTTCCTTTGAAGTGGTAATGAGTGAGTATTTAATGGGTTTTAAAAAGGGTCATATTTTTATAAAATACTTTTTTTCTAGTGGCAATTCTTTACAATTACTGTTGCTTGCAGTTTATTTATGCTTTGGGAATTAGTTAGAGTATTTATGCAGCCGGAATATGTCCATTTTTTTGTTCTAAAAGCGTTTTTTCAAAAGGTCATTTTTAAAATGGTCTCCCCTAAAATACGTACGTAAACATAGACAGTCAATATAGAGCACGGGCCTAGGCTGTGACGTCATCAGCCGTGACGTCACAGTGATGGTCGCCTCCTGCAGCCTTCTCTTCCTGACTCTTATCTTGCACATATATTACGATTTACTGTGTTTACCGTGTGTGTGTGTGCGTGCGTGCGTGCGTGCGTGCGTGTGTGTGTGTGTGTGTGTGTGTGTGTGTGTGTCTGTGTGCTTAATCAATAGGCAGGGGATAGATAATACGTAGAAATCTCTCGGTATATTGATGTTTGCTACAGGACCTGCAACATACAGATCTGATATCTAGTTGCAGCATCTTCTTCCCTTCATTTCTTGTGTTATAACAGAATCAGCTGTTTTTGTGAATGTATTTATGAACATTATTAATTTGCGTCTCCTCTCTCCCCAGTACCTCCTGCACCGCCTCTCTTGTTCCCCATGACTAGCCAGCTGAGGCCTCTTGATTTCTGCTGGGCCCTGTGAGAAAGCCAAGGACACAAAGTAAACTACTTGTTGCCTTGTTTATATGTCAATGATTACATTCTTTTTACTGTCTGACGTCTGATTTCCCTAACGTTTGAGAGTAGAGTTGTTATTAACAGGACTCAACTTTCCATGTTTGCAGTTATTCTCTCTCTCTCTCTCTCTCTCTCTCTCAGGCAGGTCTGATAATATCTTATTGCAGCTTCCTTTATTTCCTTGTATGTGTTGTAACAGAATCAGCTGTGTATCTATGTGAATACTGTTTGCTTATCAACTTTATTAATTTGCTTCTCGTATCTCCCCAGTGCCGCTTCCTTCAGCATCCCGGCAGTAATTCCCCATGACTAGCCAGCAGCTGGTCTTTCTCCTCCCTGATGGTGTCTGTAGGGCTGTGGTGAGACAGACAGACAGCCAAGGACAAGGTAAACGATTTGCTGGCTTGTTTATTTCTTGATGATTGTACTATCTATTTATATACGTGTTTATCTATTGAGAGAGAGAGAGAGAGAGAGTGGCCCCATGTGTTGAGAGAAAATGAAAGAAACTATAATATTGATACTTGGAAATATACATCTAGCATTGTTTAAAACATCATGCCCTTCCCCCCAAAGCCCTTTTTCTGAATCCACATGTGTATCAATGTACATACATACTTTATACATCCTCTGATCTTCTCTTTGTTCCCGCAGGTGTACAGGAATGAATCTGAGCCGCGAGGTTACGTCTTCTTGGCCAACTATCACTAAGAACTTCCTCCACGAACAGCATGAGACTGGCTCGGGCTCTGAGATTGACGTACAAAACCTTATGGGTCAGCTGTTCAGCCAGATGGGATATGATGAGCCTTCCTACGACATACATTAACATGACCAAATGGGTGGGTATGACATGCTTAGGTGTAGGGGAACAATAGATCTGCTGGCTTTCACACAAAAAGTAATGAAAAGCAAATCAAGCTATCTACACGGACAAGGAAATTATGTGTCTTGCTTCTGTCTGTCCCCAACACGCCCATCATATCCAGATTAAGCACCACAAACTCAAACATACACCATGCATAGACAGTGTTACCTCGGTCACTCCTGGTGGAGAGAAATTAGCCTGAAATAGATAGAGGCTTCAGAGATAGGTAAAAGCAAAAAATATTGTCAAACTAAAGATGTTTGATTCACAAGACAGACCTTTAGTAATCCAGCACCACTCTGAAACTCAGTACTTGCTTCTGCATTTCTATCTTCCTATAACCTGAAATTGTTTGTTAAGACGGAGATTTTTTCAAGACGTTAATCCTTTTTGACTATCTCTCTCTTTCTCTTGGACCTCCTCGGGGACTGGCATCTAAACGGGTCTCTTTTGTTGAATCATATTTGTCTACCCTTGGTCAGATTTTCCCTCTTACATAAAAATGAAAGCTAAATAGATGAAAAAGCTGCTTCTCTATCATGCAGGACAGCATTCAGGCACTGAGGGAATTCCGCAACAAGGAGCAAACCAACGTAGACTCCTGCCTACATTGTGGTGTTCATGAGCAACGGCCAAGACGACACCTCCTTCACCTCGGACAACAATTACCTCACTGTGCATGACGTGGTGGAGCGTTTAAACAATAGAGAGTGTCCAATTCTGAAAGGGAAACCCAAAATCTTCATATTCCAGTTCTGTAGGTAGGTAATTATCCCACGTCAGTATATTTTATATTGGAATTAAATGTTTCAAATGTTCCAAATGTTATGTATGAGTGTGGTCCAAGAAATATAGTTTCTTTGGATAGCAAGGAAAGGGGAGGGGGGCAAGGAGGTGCATTTACCCATCCCTTGAATTTATAGAAGTCATGCACCCTCCATAGCTATGCCACTGCTGCCATAGACCTCTCCCCTACAGTGATCTTCATATTAGTGGCCACAGAGATGATTAACAGGTTTTGAAGAGTGTTTCTCTAGTTTACACCTCCAAAAAACTTGTATATTTAGATAAAGCCTTGTGAAATAGTGGGTGGAGGTGGAGTAGAGAGGTGTTTGAGAATATGAGCCGAGGTATGTCAATGTATGTATTGGTGTGGTTAGTGTACAGTGTCCTCATCCACTTTCCATGTGGCAGGGGTAGAGGGCCAACCAGACACAGGGGTGGAAGCTGCTCCATGTGTGGTCCATGTAAAGGGGAAGGAAGGACAAGGGCAAAAATAATGATGCCATTGAAATGGAAACTGACTCAAGCACCTTTGGGAGCACCTTACCAGAGCGAGACCCAACCTACACTGACATGTACATCTCTCTCTCTCTGTGGTAAACTCGAACTCCCTACCTGTTTCTATATTTACAACTTCCTATGACTTGACTTTATTTAAGGGGGAGGTTTCAACACATTTCTGCCTGCCTTTTGTCTAACTGTTTTGAACTTTGAGTGGGCATTTTATTTTGTTTTTTTTTCTACCTGAGCCAGCTTCTCTCTCTCTCTTACTTCAATAAACAATCTGCCCATTGTAGTCTTCTTTGTGAATAAAATGTAAATTATAATTGAATCTCTCTTTCTGTAGATTTTGTGTCATTCCGTCACCCTGAAAGTGGATCATGGCTGGTGGAGGCAATCTGTGAGGTGTTCATGAAGGATGCTTGTGATACTGCTGAATTGGAAAACCTCATGAAAAGGGTATGGTGCAGTTCAACTATAATTTGTCTAGGTAAACATTGCTTGAATTTCCTCCATGTGTCATTCCAGTTACTCGTTGTTCTTGTGTTTGTTTTGCCTTGGGTGTGATTGATTTGCCACTCCCACACCAGAGACTCCAATTTGTCCGTCTCTCAACAGGTCTCAAGGCGGGTACGGGCCAACTTTAGCACTGAGGGTGACCAATGTCTTTCAATATTCTTGTTCTTGTTTGGGAGTCCAGTGGTTGGTGCGTTTGTCAATAAATGCCTATAAAGCGACAAACTTCATGCATTCATTTTTACCTTCAAAAGCTATTTGTTTCAACTCAACTCCTCTCCCTCTTTGCCAGAATAATTATCTTGGTTGGCATCTTCTATCGTTATTTTTATGGGAGAAATGGAAGGAACATTAACTGGTTGGTGTGCGTGTGTTAATAAAGGCCTATATGAAGCGATATAGTGTTTGCATTCATTCGATACTTCATAGTCTGACGTGTATACATACCATCCTCCTGTTATGATCACAAAATCCATACTCCGTGGCACAATTTATTGCAGACCCACAAAATTATACTTCGAAGAGTCTCCGGAGATTAAACATTCCCTTCCACTAGAACACAAATAAAAAAAAAAAAATAAAATAAAGTTAGGGAGTCCTCTGAACTCAAGACACACAGCAGCTCCTCACCAGCACCGGCGGCAACAGTCTGACGCACAAGGTCACCACACATCATACATTGTACGCAATAATAGTAATGCGTAGAGGAATTCTGCAGGAAAGTCACCCACGTCCTTCCTGGTGGTGACGCAGGCAGCCGCGGGGGTGGCGGTAACGGTGCTGGTGGTGACGACGATGCACCTGTGGAATAAAAGAAATTAAATACTGGATACGCATTTCATTTTGTAGATACGAGATAATGACTTTAGAAATGCGTATCCAGTATCTCATATCTACAAAATCACACGTATAATACAACAAACACTTTAAACTCCACAGAACGCAATGAGGTTTTCTCCCAAAGAGAAACAATACGTAGTGGCGGTGAAAACTTGGGCCGCCGCCGCCGTGCAGTCTGTGTGTGTGTGTGTGTGTGTGTGTGTGTGTGTGCGTGCGCGCGCACACACACACACACGTCATAACAGCAGCAGCAGCAGCCTGTGTGTGTGTGTGTGCTGTAGTGTAGCCTGTAGCGTCTGTCCCAAGGGTGGCGGTGGTGAAGACATCAGCACTGCAACAAGAGAAGGAAACAATATAGTGAATGACAATAGAACAAGTAAATCTGCTGTAGTAGTAGTAAAGAAATATTACAATTCTTCACACACTTCACCTATACAGAAAAATAAGAGAGAGAGAGAGAGAGAGAGAGAGAGAGAGAGAGAGAGAGAGAGAGAGAGAGAGAGAGAGAGAGAGAGAGAGAGAGAGAGAGATGCAGTGGCAGGGGTGAAAGCCAAGTCTGATCAAGATGAGGAATTAAACCCACGAGATATAAAACATGAACAGAAATCACTAACGATACTCGCTCAATCACTGCTGCTAACTACCTTCCAAAAACTACACTAGTTAAAATCACTTCCTGTATCATTGCAAGCAACATCAACCTAACCTCAAAGTACACTCAAATTTACCTCACAAAATACACGCAAGAAGAGCTACCCCACACAGCAGCAGCAGCAGCAGCAGCAACGACAACCTCGTCTCTTGAAAGCTACCGAGGACTGAGAGAGTGGTGGGGGACGAACGGCAGAAGCCAACTATGAATGGGTCACGTGATTCTTCTGCTCCCCACCACCAGTCCTCCCCTCCTCCCCTCCTCCCCACCAGTCCTCCCCACCTGCCCCCCTCTCTCCTCTCTCGCTTGAAACACTTGAAACACTTTATTATATTTGTCTTATGTCAATGAGTTATCAGTTTGATAAACATATTGGACAAATAGCCCTTTGTAAGATTTGTATAGCTTTTGGGGCAATAATATATATATATATATATATATATATATATATATATATATATATATATATATATATATATATATATATATATATATATATATAAGCAAATGACATGATTACAATTTTAAGGTCTGATTTTTTCTTTTCTATTCCTTTTCCTTCTTCCCATTACCCTTTTCCTCTTTCTCCTTTTCCGTCTTCCTATTATCCTTTTCCTCTTTCTCCTTTTCCTTTTCCTTCTCTTCCTCCTCCTTTCATTTTTTATTCTGATTCTTCTCCTTTTCCCTTATCTTCCTCTTCCTCTTCCTCTTCCTCCTCCTTTTCCTCCTTCTCTTCCCTTAATTTCTTCTTTTCCTGCTTTTTCCTCCTCCTCCTTCTCCTTTTCCTCCTCCTCCTCCACCTTCTCCTTCTCCTCCTCCTCCTCCTACTTTTCCTCCTCCTTCTTCACAGTTCCAAAGAAACTCTATTGATGAAGTAATGGACACTAAGTTTAGATTATCAGTATAACTCTTTTCCATTTCCTTTTTCAACTTTCAAATACTCTCTCTCTCTCTCTCTCTC
>CM035184.1:2222689-2233155 GCA_020233015.1 Callinectes sapidus
ACCCTGCAGCAGCAGCTACGAGCACACCGCGACGACAATGCTTTCAGGAAAGCGATGGAGGAAGCTGATGTGACTGACAGACTGACCAGACTTTCTCCCTTCAGGATTGGAGCGGGCTAAGAGGCATGGCCGTGACAGGGCGGCCGGGGCTGACGGCCTGCCATACTCCACGCTGGCTCTGCTGGCGACGCCGCGCCGCCGCTGGCCATGCTCAGCGCGTGTGGACGGCAGACCGCCTTCCGTCTGTGTGACAGGAGGCCGATACACGACCCATCCCGCAGCCTTCACAATCATATCACTGTCATTCACTATCATTCACCGTTTTTTACTTATTTAATTATTATGGCCTTACCAAAGCCGTCCCACATTAGAAGCACCACAGACATGTTCTACAGTAAGGACTCACCTTGCAAGGTTATTTCATTGATTAGAAAGGAGGTGCTAGTCTGGACTTGTACCGTCGTATTAATTATTAGTTTAGGGTACGGCAACTGCGGTGCTGTGACGTGGCGGTGTGGCGGTGGGGTAGTGTGATACAGGACCGAGGGAGCAATGTGATGGGGTGCAGTAGTGGTACGGACTATTGGGTGTGTCCTGAGGAGCTGTGGTACTACGAGATCCGCGCCGCGCCCAGCCCACCTCTGCACCTACCACCAATCCTTCTTAACTAACCAACCAAACTACTCTCCTTCAAACACCACTACCCTTGTTAAACCCTAAAGAAGACAACAAAAACACACTTCAATATATAAATAACTCCAAAAAACATGAGGTATATAATGGTAGCAATAGAAATTATATACTTGAAATATTATGAATGTACCTCAAAAATGTTAAAAGAAAAACAGTTTGGCGAACACACACACAAACACACCCACACAAACACAAACAGCTTTTTTACCCCCCTCCCCCCCTCCCTCTCTCTCTCTCTCTCTCTCCTTCCATCGTCTTCAATACACACTAACCTGTCATATATGCGTCTTAAGGCCCCTGCACTGTTCCCTGCACCTCTCCAGCCTCTATTTTGCCTCCACCAGCAGCCATGGCGAAGATAATAGAAAGGTTTGCCTCCTCTCACCTCGGGAAGGAAAGCTATTATGACAAGATGGACCGAGAAACGAAACGTAGATTGAAACAGTAAGAGAGAGAGAGAGAGAGAGAGAGAGAGAGAGAGAACCCGCTTCACTCACTCGCTCTCACTATGTCAGTTTTCGAAAGCCACACACATCAACACACGCGTTCCCTATAGTGTTTTTGGTGGTGTTGAGGTAGAAATGGTGTTAATCTGCCACTGGAAACATAATGGGAAGGTGGAAAGACTATGCTACATTAATTTATATAGAGAGTCTTTGGAGTGTCATAGTGATGGTTCGAACTGAAGGTATTTGATGCAGTGTAGAGTTAACAGATAGGCAGTACGTATATGTATAATTAGTACTGGTGATAATTAGTAACTCTAGAAATAAATAAGTATAGCGGTGAATAAAGCAATGTTAATAGATGTGTAGATAGGTAAAGTAGGAATCATTGGTCATTCTGAAATATATATCTTTTCAAATCTATTTTCTTTAGAGTTGTTTGTATTGTTTGATAATTATTAGTGTTTGTTGTTGCAGTGTGATAGTTTTGAAAGGTAAGAGATTTTGTACTTAGTTTTACTGAAGCTTCCCTTGCAATAAAATACTACTACTACTACTACTATCGATAATAGAAGTAATTATAGGTATTGTAGTGATAGTAGTAGTAGTAGTAGTAGTAGTAGTAGTAGTAGTAGTAGTAGTAGTAGTAGTAGTAGTAGTAGTAGTAGAAAAAATAAGATGAACTGGAGAAGGAAGTGAAGATGACAAGGAGGAGGAGGAGGAAGAGGAGGAGGAGAAGGAGGAAGGGGAAGACGAAGAGGAAGGGGAAGGGGAAGAGGAAGAGGAAGAGAAAGAGAGGGAGGATGAGGCGTTGAAGATAATAAGGAGGAAGATGAGAGACTGACAAGAGCTCAAAGTTACACACACACACTCTCTCTCTCTCTCTCCATCACCTGAGCGACTTCACGGCGCCCCCGTAAGGTCATATTCTCTCTCTCTCTCTCTCAAATGCAACTCATCAGCTGGCCGTGGCTGTTTGAGAGAGAGAGAGAGAGAGAGAGAGAAAGAGAGCGTTGAAAGATGAAGTGAAGAAAATGAGTCAAATGGTATTAAAAAAGAGAGAGAGAGAGAGAGAGAGAGAGAGAGAATGGTAAAAACGCCATAAATCCAGAGTCTTTTCAATAGGATAAGACTGGCTCACACTCTCACCCCACAACACACTGAGCCAAGGACTCGCCAGACGCACAGACAGCTGGCCCTCCCACCCTGTTGACGTGTGGCAGGGTGACAAAGACTGACAAAGTGAAGGAGGCTCCTTCACTTTGTCAGTCTTCCGGTTACACTCAGCCAGCGGCAAGTACACCGCAAACGCACCTCCTGTTAGGCGTAGTGGTATCACACTTGCTATATCGTCGAGGACTCGAAGCTTACAGACTAATTCCAACTTCTCTAGCCACTCCACTACACCCTGTGCACCACTGCCATCGAACTCGGGGATCAGCTTCAAGTCAAACTTGTCTCCCATACTGCCTAGATAGCTTGTAGCAGCAAGGAAACAAATTTTGCTTTTAGTCCTTTACTTGACACGTAAAAGCAAAAATACACAGTCCACAACACAGGCACAGGCGAGAACTGGCGGCGGGCAGCTAATGATGTTCAACACGGTGTATCTACTGATTCTTAGTTCCGCCTACAGCCTTCATATTATGTTCCGTCCATTGGCTTCACCTCGTGTAAGCGCTTGCTGTCTTCCGAAAATGGATCTCCTTGGTAAGAGAGCATAGGCGGATGGCGTTTCCTGTGAATTCAAACTCTTTGGCAGGGAAAAAGATTTGTGTGTTCTTGTAACTTGTTTGCAG
Source organism: Callinectes sapidus (assembly GCA_020233015.1). Classification (NCBI taxonomy): domain Eukaryota; kingdom Metazoa; phylum Arthropoda; class Malacostraca; order Decapoda; family Portunidae; genus Callinectes; species Callinectes sapidus. Next base: position 2,225,628 of record CM035184.1, read on the forward strand.
ATAATATACAGTACGTAGTTATGAGTGAATTGGCAGATGAGCTTCTGAGTTTATCGAATGTATAATGCATGGAAGAAAGTAATAGTGGAAATCTCCACACCAGCGTTTGGATGATATTTCTCCATCATCTCTCTTCCCGAAGCAGCCATAGGCCGAGTAAGCAAGGATAATGGGAAAATATTGAAAATATTGAAGTGGATTTATCGGTAGCTGAGCTACCGATGACTGAGAAGGGGGCGGAGCTTAGCGCACTCACTTCAGTGACATCATCCTAACTCCAAGATAAAATCCTTTTTTTTTTTAATATTTGTTTTTTAAGTATTCCCATTTACAATATGAAAACAATTTGACCGTAGAGGTTCTTTATTACAATATTGTGAAGAAATGTTGAACATTGTGGCGTGTTGGCGTAATGCAGGGTTGATGTCCCTGACGCTGACGGGTTGTTTACTGAAGAGAAACTAAAGTGAAGGGAGAGACGAGGCAGGTACGTTTTATTTCTTGTAGTTTCGTGGTTTTATTGATTTATATGTGACACCGAATGTAGGTGAATGTTTTCAGCAATCAATACACTACATATATAAAGTTGTAGAAGCTAGCGAATTAAATAGCTGTTTAGAAGTGAGATTCTAACACCTTAGCGTTAAAGGGTAACCCAGGTATATCATCAACAGTGATATGATGTTTTATAAGAAAGGTGTCAGTGTAGAAATCTATTTCAATTGCGGAATAGAAGGAAAAAGGACACCTACTGGATTTAACAACAGCAAAAATGGAACCCCCATTTACCATGTCCCAGCCCCATTTATATGTCTATATTTCTACGTAATTGTACAATCACGCAAGTGTTTTCACTAAGACAATGTGCAAGAGTAGACGCAAAGAAATTAGAGTTGTTTGGATCATGCAGTGCAATGTTGGGAAGTTCATTGAAGTCGTATAGGACAGTGATAGTCAACCTGGGTGGTGGTTGCTCTTACATATTGTACGGGAGTATTAGTGGCAGAAAAGTGTCGCTAACCATATTGATGCAAGTGAATCTGAGTTTCTCCTAAACCAAGTTTTTGTATCTACCTCAAGCAGGATCTGTGGAAAATGAAACATTTCATACAATGTTGGAAAATAAATCGCTCCCATGCTCTACATAATTCTAGCCTAACCTAATCGTCTTGAAACCCTTTTTTTTTTCTTCTTCTTTTTTTTTTAGCTTATTTCCTTTCTTCTTCTTCTGTTAATCACTGATAAGTTTATTTAAATTAATTGGTCTTTTTTCCAACTGTGCACAAATAACTTTTTCATATATTTCATTATATTGTCTGCTTCCTTTCTGTCTTATACAAACCTACTGCAATGGCTCTCTATCTTCTTGTTCTAGTTTCCTATACCATTCTTCCTCATGTATAATGCTTGTAACTTTTTCCTTTAACTCTCTTCTCTCTTCTTTATACATCACACATTTCACTATCATATGTTCTGCTGTCTCCTTTACTCTTACACAGAAGCTCGTTTTGCTCTTGATCCTCCCTCTTCCTACCATTTGCTTTACTAAGGTACCTGTCCTTGTCCTAAGCAACAGCTTACTTTCCTGGTCTCCTCTATGACACCTTATCTTCTCTGGCTGGCTCTCATTTGCTCATATACTATTTTAGGCTAGATTTTCTCTCCATTCCTATCCTCCACTTCTATTCATTTTTCTCCTCCATCTTTCTGTTTATATCCTTAACTTTAACTCTATTCCAGTCATTCTCTACATTTTCCCTTTTTTTCCACCTGTTTATTTATTTTCTGTGTGGAGTATGCCCTGTCCTTCATTAGGATTTTCTTTTCCCATCTTTCTCCTCCATGGTTTTCCAGTCTTTACATCAAGATTAATTTCCCTTTTGCAATTTTTCTGTAAAAATGCTCCAGTCCATTTCTCCTTTCACAGCCTCTAGTCCTGTGTTTCTGTGAGCACCTAACACCCATGTACCTACTATGTCCTGTATTATTTCAATACTCTATATCCTTTTCAGTAAATCTTATTAATTCTGCACCATACAAACAATCTGGGTACCCTATACTTTAAGAATCATGCATGCTGGTCTCCTTGTCTTGCTTTAAATGGTTCCTATTTCTTCTCTACTCACCTGTATCCCAAGGTAGGTATATTACTCCACAACCTCCAGTATATTGTTTTACAATAACCATTGGATATTTTGCATTACTTTGTATTTGTGAGGACTAGAAATGAGTGTCCATTCCTTTCCATAGCTGCTTACTATCTGTAGCATTTCCTCCATGAGTTCTTTGTAAACATTTTATTATATCCCGTACAAAAGCATATATAAGTATATAATTACAAAATAATTGCTATGATTTTGGGGAGCCCTTTTAAAGTAAAGCTTTAGACACCCTAGTCTACCATTTCCTATTTCTTTACCTTGACCATTCCCTTCCATACCTGCTTACTATCTGTAGCATTTCCTCCACCTGTTCTTTATCATCTGCCATCAGGACAACATTACACATCCCTGCCTTGCTCCCATATTATTATTAATTCATCCTGTCACTGTTCCTAGAGTAAATTTCACCTTATTGTTTCTATAAAAGTCCTCTATGGTTTCTACCATTTTCCAGTCCAGTCCAGTGTGTTTGAGGAGACTAAAAATCTTTTGTTATCAACAGTACTGCATGGTTTTTCTATATCCCAAAGCCATTTTCTTACATTTTTCAATTATGTCTCTCATTCCAAACACATTTTCTAGGCCTCCTCTACCTTTCTTCAATTCCAGGTGTTTTTCACCAAACATTTTATTTTTTCTACCCACTGTTTAAGCTTCTTATTAATTATTATTCCAAAAAATTCAGCTATCACACTCATTTCTGCTATGTACTTTTCAAAATTGTCTTTTTGTTTTTCATTTTTAATGTCTATTAGTGTCTTTCTCCTTCTTTTCCAGGCATCTGGTACTATTTCTTCTTCCAAAATTTTCCCAAAGAACATCTTAAGTTGATTTTATAATTAATATTCTCCATTCTTGAAAAGCTCCCCAAATACACCATCAGTTCTTCCTGCTTTTCCCATCTTTATTTTCTGTAAGGCATCTTTCACATCTTTTTATTTCAATGATTGCCATCAACTTTGTATTACTGTAGATCATTATCTTCCAGTATTCTTTTGTTTCTCATTTTATATCTTCATTGTTTTTATTTCTTTTCTATGTGCACTGAGTTTTACTTCATTGTTTGATATTGTTTATTTTATTTTCCAACATGATGTGAAATGTTTCATTTCCCACAGGTCCTGCTTCAGGGTAGAAACAAAAGCCTGGCATAGGAGAAATCTCGTTACCTGTAGCATTGGGAGGGTTAGTAACTTTTATTTGCCACTTTGTACTATTGTCTGAAATGTATAATATAGGTTTTGTGGAGGAAAATAAAATAATAATAGGGTATAACTAATAACTGTAGTGGACCCTTAGCATAGTATATAGTAGGAAAAGATGATATAGGAAGAAAATTGTGTCATGCGAGTAACTGATTTGAGTTGAGATTCAAGTATTGCAAATTTATCTATCATATTAGAATATTGCACTCAACTCCAGATTCCAGATGTGGCTTTTTGATTAATGTTTACTATAAGTCCTTTTGAGTAACTCATGATAAGTTTTACTGTACTTTATGTTTATTTAATTTTTTTCTTCATTTGACACTTGAAACAAACTATTTGGAAAATGGCCCCATCATCTAACTCAGAGTTATAATTGATTTTTTTCTGAAATTTCATCAACACATTGCCCATTCCCTTACCTGTTTTGTTCAAACAATCTATTTCATATTCCTAATTTCTTCAATGTTTAAAAAATACAATTATAATTCTTTTATATAGAAAAAAGAGTGAAGGACACCATAAGTAATTACACAAATAGACCTATTTTATTTCTGAATTTATCCTAAAAAATATTAGAAAATAATGAAAATACTTTTATTGAATTTCCATATCAGTAATGTTTTAGACAAGGGCTAAGTACTTTTAATGCATTAACTAGTTTCATTGAAACTCTATTCTACACAAAATAAGTATATACTCAGAGTAAAAGTCTTTTAATCTGAACATTGATGATTCAAATTTTTCAATACAGTTGTTCAAATTTTTTAAGTTGAGTTGAAAAATTCAAATCAGGTGCCTCAGTCTATCAGTGAGGGGATGAATTAGATACTGCTACTGACGCTTCCTCCCCAGCTCTGATCAACTGAGTAGTGGTGATCAGAAACTGATAACTTGGTTTTCAATAAACCAGTTCCTTGAGCCAGTGAACCTCATGCCCTCTGACCAGTTATATTTAACTACTAAATTCCCATAGGTTGACATGTCACTTCAGCTAGAAATAAAGGTATGAAGGCTGCTTCATCAAGTAGAGAGCTGGACTCTCTACAATACAGATGCTTCCCCACTTATGAACATCTAGAGATAAGAACAAGGCATGTCAGGAGTCCAAATTTATCCCAGAGTTAGTTATGAGGATTACAAATCATCAATAAGTAAATGGGTAAAAGGTTAATTTTCTTTGCAGGCAGCATGGAGGTGAGATGGACAAGTGTAGCTTTGCTACTGGTGGCTTTGGTTGTAAAGGTCTGTTGCTTTCCTGAAGATGACATACAGTCCAGGAAACCAACTGGAGGAAATAAATCAATTACCAGGAAGGACAGTCCTCTGCAGCAAAAAGTTTACAGTAATGCAGAATTTAAGGTAAATAGTAGTACAGGTACCTATTTTTTACTCGTTTGTTTTACATTTTTAAAAATTTAGGCGAGGTCCAAAATCCAAACAAATTATTAATTTACATTTTTTTTCCTCACTTCTACATGATATTTCATTGAGTGACCAAAAGATATCTCATGCAAGAAGTAGGGAGGTGGGGAAGAGTGAAGGCAGGAGGGAGGGAGTCCAGTTATCAGATAATCAGTTGATCAGCACAATGGTGCACTGTTGTAAGCATGACACTGATGCCAGCTCCGACTCTACATCATGTCAGTAAACATTTGTCATCCATTGAAGAGAGGAACTCACCCTGTCAAGGAACCAATAAACTGTGTACATTTCTAATTAAATATGCCTTTATATATATATATATATATATATATATATATATATATATATATATATATATATATATATATATATATATATATATATATATATATATATACAGTGGTAGCTCTCGATTCAAACCTACTTTGTTCCTTTTGGTTGTTCGAATTGTGAAAATTTGAATTAGGAAGTAATTTTTACCATTGAAATTGATGTAAAAACATTTAATCCGTTCCAGTATATTTAAAAAAAAACTACTACACTCAACCCCCAGCTATTGCGAGAAATTGGTCCCTTAACATTGCTGCAATAGCTAAAAATGCAATAGCCATTGTTAAAAAATAATGAGGAATTCATAGATATCATTCACATTTTGAGAGTATTAAGTAAACACAGACATGAAAAAACAAAAAACAAAGAAATAACAGGCATAGCAAAAGACTTATTTTACATTGGTGTGAAACTCTCAAGTCTCAATGAAGATTAAACTGGCCTCCCCAGGTCCCAGCCTCCTCCTCATGCACTAAATATGGGAACAGATCGCGTAATATTCCCCCCCTCCCCCTCACTCCATCCCTATCCACTCCCATTTGATACACAAACAGACCGAGTAGATCCCCTCCCTCCCTCCTCCAGCCACTCACCATCCTCTCTCTCTCTCTCTCTCTCTCTCTCTCTCTCTCTCTATCTCTCTATCTCTCTCTCTCTCTCTCTCTCTCTCTCTCTCTCTCTCTCTCTCTCTCTCTCTCTCTCTTTTATCAAGTAGAATATATTCTTGCAGCATCATTTCCAACAGGAATTATTTCAAGAAAAGTATAGTTACTGTACAAAACTGCAGATTATTGTATTATCGTAGTTTGCGCAAATGACAATGATATTTAGCAATTCATTCTTCATTGGTTGTTTAAAGTGTTAAATATACCTTCATTAGTAAATAAGTTTGCTAGTGACTGGAGTAAAAGGCTGCATTGACTGGGTTGGTTTGATAGGAAGTGACCAGGGTTGGGGGCTGGAGTAAGCCAGGCAACTAGGGGCCGAAGTGACTTGAAAGCCGTTCACGAGTCACAATAGAGAGAGGTGTTAAACGCGGAGAAGTCGGCCTACTGGTGGGAAGGCGGCATCGGCTGCCATTTGTTTGTGTTCGAATTGAGAGGTCGTGTTCGGATTGAAGGTGGAAATTTGTTCGCCAAATGTGTTCGGATTGGGAAGTGTTCGAGTCAAAGGGTGTTCGAATCAAGAGGTACCACTGTATATATATATACAGTGGTACCTCTTGATTTGAACTTAATTCGTTCTCTTAGGCTGTTCGAATTGCGAAAATTCGAATTAGGAAGCAATTTTTACCATTGAAATTAATGTAAAAATATTTAATCCGTTCCAGTTTATTTTAAGTAAAAAAAAAAAAAAATACTACACTTAACCCCAGCTATTGCAAGAAATTGGTCCCTTAACATCGCTGCAGTACTTAAGAATGCAATAGCCATTGTTAAAAAGTAATGGGAAAAAACCAAATCGGTCCTGACCCACCAGAGTGGCAACATGATTTAACATATTGGTGCCTTGTTTTCCCCTCATCTCATCATAATTCATAGATATCCTTCGCATTTTGAGAGTACAAAGTAAACACAGACATGAAATGCATAAAAAAATAAATAAATACAATAAATTTTAAAAAAGGCATAACAAAAAGCTTATTTACTTCGGTGTGAAACTCCCAAGTTCCGATGAAGACTAGACAAGCCTCCCCCTGGGTCCCCGCCTCCCTCCCATGCACTGAATACAGGAACAGATCGCATAGTATTCCACCCATCCCCCTCCCTCCGTCCTTATCATCTCCCATTCCATACGCTACGCAAACAGACCGAGTAGGCCGCCTCCCCTACCCCCACTCTCTCCCTTCTCCAGCCACTCACCATCCTCTCTCCCTCCTCCCTCCCCCCACTCTCTTTCTTATCAAGTAGAATATATTCTCACAACATCATTTCCAACAGGAATTATTTCAAGAAAAGTATAAATTATTGTACAAAACTGCAAATTATTGTATTATCGTAGTTTGTGCAAATGGCAATGATATTTAACAATTCATTCTTCATTGGTTGTTTAAAGTGTTCAATATATCTTCATTAGTAAATAAGTTTGCCAGTGACCAGAGAAGAAGCTGCATTGAATGGGGTGGTAGGTAGGAGGTAATCAGGGTTGGGGGCCGGAGTAACCAAGGCAACTAGGGGCCAGAGTAACTTGAAAGCCATTCACGAGAGAGAGAGGTGTTCACGGCGAAGTACAAGCGAGACCGGCCGACTGGTGGGAAGGCGCATCGGCTGCACCGTGTTTTTTTTTTTTTTTTTTTTTTTTTTTTTGTTCGAATTCAGAAGCTGCGTTCGGATTGTAGGTCAAAATTTGTTCGCCAAATGTGTTCGGATTGGGAAGTGTTCGAGTCAAAGGATGTTCGAATCAAGA
>CM035184.1:2233255-2265141 GCA_020233015.1 Callinectes sapidus
ATATATATATATATATATATATATATATATATATATATATATATATATATATATATATTATTTTATGCACATATGTGTTTGTGTAAATATTGCTGTTTGCGTGATACAAAGGAACTTGCATGAGACAGCTGTTGGCCACTCAATGAAATATCATGTATAAGTGAAAAAAAGTGTAACTTAAAAATCTGTTTGGATTTTTGGACCTCATGTAAATTAAAAACACATAAAATAAGAGAGTCATTGAAGCAGAACAATTCATAAGTTCAAAGAAATGTTGAATTTTAATAGATATGGAAATAGGACAGCACAAGCATAGCTCTTTTCCTGTATGTTACAACTGGGTGACCAGCAGGCAACCACAACAGTGAATTACACACACACACACACACACACACACACACACACACACACACACATGCAAGCACACACACACATGCACACAAAATCATTCCTTCCTTCCCTCTTTCCTCTGTTATCTCCCTTTCACCCTTTGCTTGGGACAGTCAATCAGAGAAGCTGTAGATATTATTCACAAAAGAAATCAAGTTTTAATTAGGCAAGAGATAGAAAGAGCCCATAGAACACTGTGAGAGGTTTCTTTATCAACTTGCTCTTAACAAATTGTACAGAACAATTTAAATTGAATTTATAAACTTCATCACAGGATCAAGCTTCTGAGACAAAGGATGTCATGAAAACTTCTGCAACAGAACTCCCTGAGGTTTTACCTACACCTGTTGCTGTGACACAAGGAGGTAATTATGTTTCATAAAGAAATCATTAGTCATTAATTTCTTCATCAAGAACTAGGCAGACAAAGGTAACTCCTATATTTTGTAGAGGGTTGAGGGTTTAACTTGCTATCTTATTAATATGTGTGTTTTTCGGGAATAATTTCTTAGAGAATATCACTCATAGATCTTTATCCCTGTTCTCTCATTAATTGTTTCATTCTCCATCTTATAGTTATAACCGTAGCTTCTGCTACTTTCTCCAAACTCCATCTCTTTTCACTTCAATCAATTAATCAATCATGGGGACATATGCTGGGGGGCGCGTTGCCTCGCCTACCCTATGGCGCCACCCCTGGCGGTCACGCCTCACAAATCTCCATGCAGGCTCCCTTCCGATAATGAGTGACCCCCAGCAGGAGGCATCAACTTGCAGCAAACAAGAGTTCTGTGGGCATCCCCTTGGCTTCCTCCAAGTCAGGTTGTCCCATACGGAAACAACCCGATAAGTAGGATCGGCTTCCTGGTATCATGCCACATGCCCATATAGCTGCAGTTGGCATTGACGAACTATACTAGTAATAGGCCTCGAATCGGTCTCGCAGAACAATCGCTGATTTGACACAAAGTCATACCAGCAGTATCCCATGATCCTGCGAAGGCATCTAGTACCAAAGTCATCAATTCACCTCTTCAGGTTGGTGTTCAGTGTCCATGTCTCACAACCATAGAGTAAGACAGGGATCACCAGCAACTTGAAGATCCGAATCTTTGTCCGTCTGCACAGGTATCGACAACGCCAAATACTCGTGAGATGCAGAAGATCCCAGAGTGTCTCTCGATGCACTGAGTCAAACGTCTGCTTGAGATCGACATAGGCTGCAACCATTCCCTGTTGAAACTCATGTCGGCGCTCCACCAGTACGCGAAGTGCTAGGATACAGTCAGTTGTTGACTTACCTGGTGTGAACCCTGACTATTCAGGTCTCTGATGCTTCAGCAGGTGAGTGCAGATCCGTGTCAGCAGCAAATGGGCAAGCACCTTGCCTGGAACGCTGTTATTCCACGGTAGTTGTTGCAGTCTTGAAGGTTCCCTTCCAGATAGGGACGACCAACCCCTTCTTCCAGTCAGGAGGAATGGTACCTGAATGCCATACAGTAGTCAAGACAGCATGCAACCCACGGATCATGGCTTCACCCCCAGCTTTGAGCAGCTATGCACTGATGTTGCAGATGCCAGCTACCTTTCCACCCCTCAACTTTGCCACAGCCTCTTTGACATCACCAATGGAGGGTGCAGTTTCGTCAATGGGTGGATCAGCATCCACCATCTGCAACCCTGCAGTGTGGAGCTGACAACTTGGAGGATCCACCGTGAACAGCTGCTCAAAGTACTCAGCCCAATGAGCCATCTGCCCATCTGCGTCCAATAAGAGGCAACCATCTGCTGTTCGGATAGCACTCACCTGAGAAGTAGACTTGGAGTGGAGTTTCTTCAGAGCTTGATAGGCAGGTCTGAGGTCATTAGCATTTAAATGACACTCGACATCCTCAGCGAGGCTCCTGACATACCTCTCCTTGTCTCTTCTCAGGAGAGTTCTAGTCCTACGTGACAGAGCCCTGTACTGGTTGTGGTCCCCAGCAAGTCTGGCAGTGCGACTCTCCTCAATACTTTCCAGTGTCTCTACCAAAGTGAAGCCATTCCATGACCTCGGGTGCTCCCAGTGCATTCCTTTACAGCCTCAAGAGTCTCACATTTGATGGTATTCCATAGTTCTTCAGGGTCCTCAAGGGTGTCGAGCACTCCAAACTGATTGGAGACTGTCACTGTATACTCTTGTGCACGTGTTAAGTCCTTCACTTTCTCAAGATGAAACACAGTGTGGTTATATCTTGGAGGCTTTCTGGACTTGACATGAAGCTTGAGTGAAGCAACAACAAGCCTGTGATTGGTCGCAAAGTACTGACAAGGATATGGTCGATCTCCTTCACTGCCCCTCCGGCATTGCTATACCAAGTCCAGCGGTGCAGCACTGGTCTCTGATACCAGGAACCCGCAATTCTCAGCCTTCTGGATCTTGCAAAATTTTGAAGGAAAGAGCTGTTGTCATTTCTGGTACCAGAACCATGGGGACCAACACATATTTCATAGCCAGCCCTTTCAGTGCCAGTGACAGCATTAAAGCTGCCCAGGACAATGAGTGCATCACGACGGGGACACTGGTCCAGTACAGAGTTGAGTTTGGAGTAAAACATCTCCTCTTCAGTTTCACACACCTTGGTAGGAGCATACACTGCAACAACAGACATGAAGCCTAAACTGTCCTTCAGCCTTAATTGCATTATACGCTCATCAGCCGGAATACAGACAGACAGCTGCAGCCTGCTGGGGACGCTTATGGCTACCATTGCTCGTGCCGGACCAGTAGTATGTAAAACTCTTACTACTGGTCTTGCCACTACCAGGCCTCCTTGTCTCAGAGAGCCCCACCGTATCCACACTCAGCCTACTGAGCTCATCCAATAAATGAGGCAGTTGGTGATCCTCTGAGAGACTGAGGACATTCCAGGACCCCACATGTAGAACCCTTCGAAGGTTCACCCCAGGAGTGGTCCAATGTGTAGGCGCCACATCTGCAGCCCCACCGGCTTCCCAGAGTTAAATTCAATTTACCACATGTTGCTTCATTTAGAGGAGAAGTATACATAATATAGGAGATCAAGGGCAGAAAAGGAGGTTTTGAGGCCCCAATACTTAAAGGATTAATGAGAAAAGCTAAAAGCAATAATGATGTGAAGGTAGCATGGCAGGCAAAGATATATGCCAAGGGAGTTTTTCAGGTATACAGGACCAAGGCTAGAGAAGAAATGGGTCCATTAAAGGCAGCTAATGATGAGCTGGTTAGTTCTGGGGAGGGGATTAGCAAAATAATAAATGAGTATTTTCAACTGTCTTCACTCAAGAAAATATGCAATATATAACTGTTGTTGTTTGGGTGGTGCAAAGGAACTCGCATGAGACATCTGTTGGCCACTCAATGAAATATCATGTATAAGTGGAAAAAATGTAAATAAAAAATTTGTTTGGATTTTGGACCTTGTGTAAATTCAAAAACATGTAAAACAAACATGCGTAAAAAAAAAAGAGGTCCCTATGTGTGTGTGTGTGTGTGTATTGTACACACATGTGTTTGTGTAACTCATTGTTTGGGTGATGCAAAGGAACTTGCATGTGACATCTGTTGGCCACTCAATGAAGTATTGCGTATAAGTGAAAAAAAAAAATGTAAATTAACTATTTGTTTGGAATTTGGACTTTGCGTAACACAAATTGTGGATATTCTAATTTTAGATTTTCAAAGTTATGTTTTTCATTTTTTTATGCAAAATTCAAAGTTGTGAATAAAATTCTCAATAGGTATAGGAAATTTCAGAACATGTCTAGAATTTTATGCATAACTGATATTTTGCATTTGTGAATTATTGAATGAGTAGAATATAAATATTAATTTTATGCCTGAACTTTCATATAAGATCTCTTTTATTTTTTATTAGAGTCTGATTCTGAGGTGTTGGATATTGAAAGGAAGCCTTCAGTCCCCAAGAAAGGAGTGCCATCTACAAAATCATCAATTGTTCCAAAGAAAGAAGTACATTTCACTCCATCTGTAGTAGCAAAGAAGGGAGCTGATCCAGAATCCTCCACCCCATCAGTCTCTCCACGTAAGGGTGTTGAATTAGCGTCTAGTGAAAATATGAACTCTAACGCAAACTTTTCTCAATCATCTAGTGATGTAAACAGCAAAAATGTTCCCTCAAGACTTGGTGAAACTAAAACTAAAGCAGACATTGAGAAAGAAGCTAAAGAAAATTTGAACTATATTCCAAATCCTTATCTTGTTGAAAAGGGAAAAGCAAATGATAACATGGTTTCAGGAAAAGGAAATTTATCCCAAACTTTGTTACATTCCACTTCAACATCTCCACCTGATGTACATTCTAAATCTGGAAATGTATCTAACATAGGCCATTTTAAACCAACAACTACTGATGATGTAAGTGCTGCCAGTAACCAGGTGACCTATGCACCCATTTTTGTAATTGTTGCCTTAGTTGTACTTCTGGTTGTGGTAGTGGCTGTAGGATATCACAGATTAAAAGGTATTTGGGCAAGGAGACATTATGACTATGTTGATTTTTTGATTGATGGAATGTATGAATAAAATTCAGATTGTATGACTGAAGTATATTTTTATAGAATAATATGAAGTTGATTACTTCTAGTGGTCCTTTTAGGGTAAAGTATATTACTTTGAATCTATATCTAAGTATCAATCTTAGTTTATTTTTATCCGGTATTACATTTTTTTGTATTTAGTTAATAAAAGTCTGTAAAAAAATTAAAATTTTATGAAGTCTTTATGTGCCATGTGTTATTGAAGGCATGATTATTATACAGTGGTGTAGTATCAAATTATTATTAAGAATATTCTGATCTATAGTTATCTAATAGTCCATCCATATTATCCATAGTGCAAAATGTTGAATTTTTCTGTAGATTAAATCGGCATAATTCTCTCACATCTTTCAATTTTTAGTAGTGGTGCAATGCATGTGCTGCTTGCATGGGTGGGTTTCCTTCAAGGATTCTATGATTGATTATAATATCCTTGGTTTCCTTAAGCTGCTAAATAGGAAGACAAAGAAAAATGCCAATAACGAATCGTTCACTCCATGTATTAAATAGAAAATGCTTCGCAGATCACCTGATGAGACGTATAATACATTAAGTACAACAAATGAGCAAGTCGACCGAAATCACTAAAGTAGCACCTACCCGGTTAACCCTTCCCCTTCCTTTCTCCCATCACTTCAACCTAGGATATTGTAATTAGAATCCTTGACTTCAACCTACAAAAGTGTGTTTGTTTAATAGTTATTGATAGAAGGTGAAATTCCAGTATTTTGAGAGATTTTCGCATCCCACCGGACACAAATTTCGATATGTGAATTCCGGACAAGTCTGGGAAAATCCAGACGTATGGCAATCCTAGTCCAAAAGAGAGGGAAGATATAGGATTAACACACAGAGAGAGAGACTATTATCTTTCCTACTATATCTATTGTTACGTTAACCCCCTCTTTCTTCACACCCTCTCTCTGCCCCCAGCAGCACGTCTCAGGCCACAGGGTTCACACAGGCCTCCCGGGTACACAAGCAGGGCAACAGGGCACAGGGGGTTGCGTGACTTCCACACGGTTCGGATGGGCAAGTGTAGCGAAGTGTAACCTACCTATAGCAGCTCAAAATGGGGGACAAAGCAAACACACAGAGTTCACTTTGGCTAGTTTACTCAGCAAACAATACAGGTAACATGTTACATGGGGGGGACCGTGACACAACGCCTCCACTATAACATAGGCGCGCTCCGCGAGGCGACACACATAAAGGCTGCAGCTCGGGCCACCTCACACCTCTTTCACGGCCTCCCAGCAGGCTTCCACAATGTCAACTAGGCACACACACTGCCAACCCACAGGCACTATTACATGGCAGTCAGAATATATCTGTCTAGGAACGAGGGGAAGCGAGGCACCTCTTCGCTGTCCTCCTCACTAGGCCCCAACTCTCTCCTCTCTCTCCCCTCACTGCCTGTGGCCGGGCCGGCGGCTGCATCTATCTGCTGACTCGTCAACATTCCATCTGCCTCGCTCCGACAGGATTAAAAGAATGTATTCTTTTAATCCTGGCTCCGATACGCTTCTCTCTCCTTCCCTTCCCAGACCCGTCGCTTCTTTGTCTACCCTCAAGCAGTCAAGCCCACCACGCACATACATACACATATACCCACGGCCACGGCTCTCCCCCCCCCTCCCCCCACATACAAGGGTTCCTAACACTATCTATCTACTTATCGATTTCTATCTATCTACATATTCATACATATGTTTGTTTGTTTTTCCTGTTTTTGTTGTCGTATAATGGGTAGGTGTGGTGATGTGAGCCCGTTGGTGTGGCTCAGTCAGTGGCGCTCCGTGTTTACTTCCTTCCCGCGAGTGACTTGGCGCCAAGGCAGAAGAGGCCGCCCACATGCCTATGCCTCATGCCCACCTGGCGTGAGTACTGATGATTTATGTATTTTGCAAGTATACGTGATGATGACTGTTGACTTGTGGGATATGTGGTTAGTGAAGGTGTATGCATGTTATGTTGAGCACTGCCGTGGTAGTCTGCTCTCGATTATCTACTGGTTGTTGTGTGTGTGTGTGTGTGTGTGTGTGTGTGTGTGTGTGTTACCTGCTGTCACACCTTATTGTTGATCAGCTTTTCATTTACTGTAGTCAAGCCATAGACGTAATAATAATGATTCCTCTGTGTAAAGGGAAATATACTTTTGCCCTCTTCCGTGATAGATACTTAAATGTCAGATAACCGTAAATGTGTATAAGAGCTCCTTCCTTTGCCAAATGTGGCTATTTGTGCCTTTAGGTTTCCCAACAATTGCAAAATCTGGCCCGTATAATTGAGCTCCAATTGACAGGAATACTCATTACTTCCTTTTCATGATGATTACTAATTGTCACAGGTTTATTGCTGGAGCCTCACTGGACACTTTGGAGCCATAATGTGATAGGCTTGGTTGGTAATTCTCATTACCACCTTGTCATGTAGTATTAATTTTATAATGAGATTAGCTGTGAAGGCTATGATTGGCTAGCTTAATATAAGATATTTATCGACACCAATGTTTCTGTTAGCCTAATCAGCAACTGATTATTATCATCTTGCCGGTGGTAGCCGAATGTAAGTTGCCAACACGGTAAACATCCATAGAGAGAAGCTCACCCTGTCTTGGAGTCAATGAATTTTATATATATACAGTGGTACCTCTTGATTCGAACACCCTTTGACTCGAACACTTCCCAATCCGAACACATTTGGCGAACAAAATTTGACCTACAATCCGAACGCAGCTTCTGAATTCGAACAAAAAAACACAGTGTGGCCGATGCGCTTTCTTGCCAGTTGGCCGGTCTCGCTTGTACTTCTCCGCCGTGAACACCTCTCTCTCGTGAACGGCTTTCAAGTCACTCTGGCCCCTAGTTGCCTTGGTTACTCCGGCCCCCAACCCTGATTACCTCCTACCTACCACCCCATTCAATGCAGCTTCTTCTCTGGTCACTGGCAAACTTATTTACTAATGAAGATACATTGAACATTTTAAACAACCAATGAAGAATGAATTGTTAAATATCATTGTCATTTGTGCAAACTACGACAATACAATAATTTGCAGTTTTGTACTATAGTTTATGCTTTTCTTGAAATAATTCCTGCTGGAAATGATGTTGTGGGAATATATTCTACTTGATAAGAAAGAGAGAGAGTGGGGGGGGGGGAGGAGGGAGAGAGGATGGTGAGTGGCTGGAGGAGGGAGAGAGTGGGGGTAGGGGAGGCGGCCTACTCGGTCTGTTTGCGTATCAAATGGGAGATGATAAGGACGGAGGGAGGAGGATGGGAGGAATACTATGCAATCTGTTCCTGTATTCAGTGCATGGGAGGGAGGCGGGGACCCAGGGGGAGGCTTGTCTAGTCTTCATTGGAACTTGGGAGTTTCACACCGAAGTAAATAAGTTTTTTGTTATACCTTTTTTTTATTTTTTTATTTATTGTATTTATTTATTTTTTTTATGCATTTCATGTCTGTGTTTACTTTGTACTCTCAAAATGCGAAGGATATCTATGAATTATGATGAGATGAGGGAAAAACAAGGTGCCAATATGGTAAATCATGTTGCCACTCTGGTGGGTCAGGACTGATTTTGTTTTTTCCCATTACTTCTTAACAATGGCTATTGCATTCTTGGGTATTGCGGCGATGTTAAGGGACCAATTTCTTGCAATAGCTGGGGTTTAGTGCAGTATTTTTTTTTTTTTTTTTTTTTACTTAAAATCAACTGGAACGGATTAAATATTTTTACATTAATTTCAATGGTTAAAATTGCTTCCTAATTTGAATTTTCACAATTCGAACAGCCAAAAAGAATGAATTAAGTTCGAATCACTGTACATTAAATGCACACACACACACACCCTGTGTGGCCTCGCTGTCCCGGTGTGTAGTGTGTGATGTGGTCTCAGCCCTACCCAAAGATCGGTCTACATGAGCTCTGAGCTTCCTCCGTAGGGAAAGGCTGGCTGGGTGACCAGCAGGTGACCGAGGTGAATAACCCACACACACTCAAACACACACACACACACGTATATACTATATTTCAATTTGCATCATTTTCGTTTTCTGTGCCCTCTTCAAGAACACATCCCCCACATAAATCGAGAGGTACCTGTATGTATATGTGTGTGTGTGTGTGTATATATATATATATATATATATATATATATATATATATATATATATATATATATATATGTGTGTGTGTGTGTGTGTGTGTGTGTGTGTGTGTGTGTGTGTGTGTGTGTGTGTAATGTACTCACATATGTGACTTGTTTTGGGAAAAAAAGATTGATTAAAAAGTTGTTTGGATTTTGCATTTTGAATAAATCGAAAAACAGTTAAAACTAAGCCATATGAAAAAGTTAACTGTACATATTGTTGTTGTTTTTTATTATTTCTTTGATTAATATTTTTCAGAATGTTGTTGCCATTTTTGCATTATCGTTAAAACCTCAGAAAATTTGAAATTTCGGAGATGGTGTTCTACTGCTTTCTGAAGTTTCTTACTTTTACTGTGTATATATATATATATATATATATATATATATATATATATATATATATGAAATTTTGTTGATAGAAAATACTGTACTTTAATTTAGGGAATAGTCATTCTTTGCCAGTAAAATGTAGTTTGTTTGTTTTTTAACGTTTATATTTTCAGCAGGTAATGAATGATGTGTAAGAATAAATTAATAAATTTAATAATTTTTTAAAGATGTTACAGGGCAGATGGAGAAAAGAGGAAGCAAACAAATATCTCCTCGGCAGCGACGCCTGAATGATTTCTTCAAATCCTCTCAAAATACTTCAAAACCAATGAACACTGGAAATGCCTTACTTTCCAAAGCTGATGCTGCACGTCCTATTGCTACAGTGTAAGAAAACTGTTGTGTCTGTTAACTTCATTGATTAGTACTACACGTTTTAGGATGTATTTTTTTTTTTTTTTTATTGTTTTATCAGCTGCTTTAGAATAATTTATCTTCTGTCCCATCATTAGTGAAACCCATTATAATTACAGATAAGTGGTTTACAAATGTTATTAAAGTTTTAAGGTTCACAGATGTTATTGGGAATACTAAAGCAATAAAAGTTGAGGGTCATGATTCCCATGGTGTGCTTTTTCTTACATTTTCCAACCAATTGCTTGCAGGTCACCAATGGCAGGTCCATCAAAGCCAATTTATGTATCTGATGATGATGACTTTGAGGACTTCAGCAGTGTGCCATGTGTCAAGGGTAAGAGTTAACTTACAATGGGATCTTATTCATAATTAATTCAGATTCAATACCAGACAGTGGCTGCATTTCTCAATGATTTAGCATTTAAAGCATTACATACTCATTTTTTTTATTGTAAGTTATATTCTATTAGGTACTCAGATTCCTCACAGTAAGCAGATCAAGAAAAAAAACAAAGAAGAAGAAGAAGAGGAAGAAACTGTACAAGCTGTTCGTAAAACCACAAAGCGGGTTATTGCATCAGATGATGAAGTTGATATTGAAGATTTGATAGATGACTCATCACCTTTGAAAAGCAAGGTGTGTTCTGGTGTGCTCTGTTACCTGTACCTTTCAGTATTCAACCACTTTTTTGTATCAAGTCAATGTGAAAAGTAAAAGTAAAAAAGGGTGTCATTCACAGTACTGGTAGAAGTTCACATGCATCAGAATTAAGTACTGTTAGAAGTAGTTCTTGATGTGCTATTCAGTTATTTGAGTCATGCATTGTGTAATAACCCTGGATACTTATTACTTTTCAGTTTGATGAAGAGTCAGAAAATGGATTGGCCATTGAAGATGAAGATTTTTTTCAAGATGACTTTTTTGGAAATGAAGAGGAAGAGAAGGGACCTGAATGGGAAGAGATGTTGAAGCCACAGGATTCTCAAGAGTTTACCAGTACCACAAATGCTGCATCAGATGCTGAAAATGTAGATTGGATATTCTTGTATAATGTATAATTAGGTGTTTGTTACAATTTTCTGAATGCTTATAAAAGTTTTTATCTCATTGAGGAAGGGCATTGGCAAAGAGGTGCATATATTGCAATAAGAAAAGGTCTATTAAGACACCCTTCCCTGAACAAAGTTGAAAGCATTAGTCAAAAATATAGAATAAGTGTCTTGAAACTTGCTTCTTTAATAAATTCAAGTGCTAGGAAGGTGGAAGTACATAAGCAGGCAAGGAGTGGAAGGCAATGGATGATTGGGAATACTTGTTAACTCTTGTATTAGAGAGGTGGATGTAATAGAGGTGAGAGAAAGAAGGAGGTCTTATGCAATGAGGCCATGGGAAGAAGGAAGGCATGCAGGTAGCAAGATCAGAGGAGCAATTGGCATGAAAAAGAAGATGCAATATTGCAGTAATGAGAAGGCTATAGATAGTCAGAGGAGAAAGTTGATGAGACAAAACTTTTGAATCCATCAGGTCTTAAAGAACAGTATCAGTGGAACCCCCCACCCAACCTCTTTCCATGCAAAGCATATTCCATACACTGATTGGTAAGGCACCATACACTGATTGGTAAGGAGAGTGAGGAAAAAAAGCTGAGATGACTCAGAATGCCTAACTTCATAGAGCAGTTTTAGCTAGAGATGAGATATTAAGTTTCCAGTTTAGATTATAAGTAAACAAGAGATCTTGGATATTCAGTGTAAATGAGGGAGACAGTTGACTATCATTGAAAGGGAGATAGTTGTCTGGTAGGTTGTGTTGAGTTGATGTAATAATTGAACTTTTATCTGAGGCATTGAACAATATCAAGTTTGCTCTGCCCCAATCTGAGATTTTAGAGAGATAAAAATTCATGTGTTTTGTGGTTTATCTCTTTACTGTTTGAAGAGTTTGACATCTATGAAAATACAGAACTCTGAGAAACACCATTGTTAATACATTTCGAAGAACAATGACTCTACCACTGCAGCAATAGAACAGTTAGAAAGGAAATTTGAGGGTTTAGTTCAGTGATGCTCCTTATGAACAGGCAAAATGTAAGCGAACTTCCAACAAGAAGGAAAGGTAGATATTGGTAGAGTTGGAAGAGTTTGACTAAACAAGGTGCAAGCATGGAAGCAAACTTTTTGAGAACAATAGGAGAGATTTACAGGTCCTTAAGTTCTGATGGATATTCTCTACATGCATTCTAAAAATTGTCATATTCAACAAACACTAGTATAAATATATATGTAGATTTTAGAGGATGAAGTCTGGGTTTGGAGAAAATTTCACAATTTTGTCTCATCTTACCTTACCAAATCACAGCATCCTTCACATATGTAGCCAAGGTAAGTAAGTTGGTTAATTTTTTTATCTATTGCAGATTCAAGCCAATGGAATGGGAAATGAGAATGTCTCACCTTCAGTGTCAAGTTGCAGCACTGTGGCAGAGGGAGGCATGTCTGTCTTGTCCTTCAAAAATACAGGTAAGGATTCAAAAGATAGTAATGCAGCAAACTTCATAAATTGTTATTGTTTGTAATCTCCTGACCCCTTATGAGTTACTGTTCATGACTAGGCCATGTGGAAAATAACTTATGAATACCAGAGAGAGAGAAAGAGGGTGTGTTGTAACTCGTAAGAAATAAGTGGTAATTTTCTTTTCTTCAGATCACGTTTGCAAAGACAGATCACTTACAGCAGAGGGAAAAACATCTTCATCAGCACTCAGTCATACAAGTAAACTTGCTTGTGCTGCACCCAGAGAAGAGAATGAAACTAACCTTCTTTCCTTTCCCAAAGTTTCTGCGGGGAAAAGCAAACTTCAGCCTGGTATTCAGCATCCACTCATTGAGGAAGCACCAGTGCGTAAAGTCACTCCCTTGGTCTCTAACACCTGTAAAGCACAGAAGCCCTCCACCAGCTTCCTTGGAACATCAGTGAAATCACAGAATATTCATCCGGTGCAGCATTCACGACTAGTCTCCTCTGCCTCTTCATGCACACCACAAAGTCTTCCACTTGGTACATCAGAAAAGATACCTAACCCTATACAAGGCTCTTCCACCATTCCCTTGCAGGATGCTTGCAAGACCTCTTTTTTTAATATGTCTAACTTTGGATCTTCCCTTGGGCTCATGAGTGAGGATCAAATTCTAAAGCATCCAATATTAAGGGTAATTATTTTTGGATAAATTTACATGTATACAGATTTTATGAGCTGGATTTTGTGATTGCTTTAGTATGTGAATATTCTGTGTTATGAATGGTTTAGGCATTGATTGTTAGATGACCAAAAATTACTTTCAGGTTATGGAATTGGAGGAAGATGACATATCAATGATAAACTCCCTCCAGTCATCTCTTCTTAGCATCATGGCAAAGCTGCTGATGAGTTTGCCCCTTGAAGCCTTGCAAGAGATGCCCAGTTACAACACAGCACAGCACATGAAAGCTGTGGCTGCGTACAAGAAAATAATGAAGTGTTTGGAGAATTATGAAGAATGTCAGAGAAAGAGAGAGTTACAAGACACCCAATCTTTTAGTGATAATTCACTGTGCCTCAGTCCCAACGAGCAACATTATAGATCAACTCTACGTTCACAAAAAAGTTTCAGCATTAATAAGGATACCGGGGTTAGATCTTTTGAACATCAAGAAGTGAATGCCAGAATAGTGCCTGATTTAAGCAATAGTATAGCTACTGATGACTCAATGGGAATGGCTCAGTATAAAAGGTCCCTAGACTTTTCAGCTGATGTCATAAGTGATAGAATCCCAGACCGTGAAGTGCATTTAGATAGTCCTAGCAACCTTCCCAGTAGTTCTAAAGTATCACAGGGAGGTTCAAGTGCAGCAGTGAATTCATCTATGTGTTCATCCATCCAGACCAGCACACCTAATGCTGCAAATGCACAAAAGATGGCTTTACCTCGAAAGTTCTCATTTGGAAACCATCGGAAAATGGCATTAGACTCAAGCAATTCAACACTGGCAAGCAGCGACAAACCTAGTGGGCCAAGGACAGCCAATGTTAGTGCTTCAGTGAGTGCTAGTGGACTGAGAGTTGCCAATACTAATACCAGATCTTTATTTAGTCCCACAAACACTTCTGCAACATTACACAGCGGTGCTTTAGTAGGTGCTTCTGTTCATGCCAGCACAAGTGGTTTGGGAAAATCTGATATCAAGCCAGTGTGGCAGAAAGACAGTGATTTGGGATCATCTACTGGTGCTGGGAAGATATCAACACCCACTGTTCATGCCAGGTCTGAAAATTCAGGTATGTAACCTAATGCATACAGGTTGATTATACAACTTGGGAGGGAGACTGTTTTTATTTTCTTGTTGTTTATGAACATCTTTTTTATTATTATTATTATCAATATTATTATTATTTTTATTATTATTAATATTATTATTATTATTATTATTATTATTATTATTATTATTATTATTATTGGTAAAGTTGCTTGTTCATTATCAGAATGTTTATTTATCTTTTTGATTTTGATGGCATCAAACTCAGAGAAAATGATCAAACAGATAACTTCAGTGAGTTTCCCCCTGATGATGCAATGGAAGAAGACTTCATTGAGGTGACACAGAATGATGGCAGTGAGGCCTACACTCAGGGAAGACTACAAGCAACGGGCAGCTGGAAGCTACAGGAAGTAAGAGAACATTTAAGACTAGATTATGTGTCTTAGAAAAATCATCATAGACACTATCATCATTTCTGCTTTCATATCTATGGAAGCAACTTCAAAAATTTAATGTATGGGTCACAGAAATGAGGCCACATACATTTTAATTGAAGTTTTGTTGTTTGGGATATTCTCACAATATATTTACTGTATTACTTTTGTGCCAGCATTTTAAAAATCTGCTTTTTTATTGAATATTTCTTTTTTATATCTTAATTTTAATCCCTTTGCTACTACTTTTTTTTAAAGAATTAGGCAAATCAGGAACCATTGTCATCTTCCAGAAATTTTACAAGTCAGTAAGGGATGTAATTTTTTTTTTTTTTTTTCTTGTCTCCCATTGCAGCAAGTATGAGATCAGCTTAATCTCATGAACCTTACTTACATGAAACAGTACATGTTGCACCTGTTTGTATGCCTTTTATGTGTCACACAGACCTTTAACACTCCAGATAAAGACTATATCTTCCCAAGTATTTAAGGAAGAACTGTTTTTGATTTACAAAATTGACATGGTGAATTGGCAAGCCGTTATAAAACCAGTTAGCAATGCAAGATCCACTAATGGTAAATGTATTCATCTTTTAGAAACAAAGTCCTGCTCCTAGTTTTGGTGAAGAGACAAGTTTACAAAGAGTTTCCTCCATGCCCAGCAAAACCAAGATAACAGAAGATGAGCTGGAGGATGAGGATTTCAATGATTTTGATGAGGCGGTGTCTCTGGGATCTTTAGCTAGGTACGTATATTTCCTTTTATAAATCATAACTGTATGCTAGACTGGCATACCTATTGAATAGTAAAAAAGGCAAAATATGACTTCCACATGAACTGTATACATTCACAAGCATTACTTTTAAATCTCATAAGGAGAGAAGATTGATCCTCCTCATCACTTTGCACATTGTACAAGATTTGTCTGTGTAACAATGATGCAATAAACACTTGCCAAAACGATAATTACTCCTACTGAGGTCTAATAGCACTTAGGGGAAGCTGTGAACTTATCATTAAAATCAGCTGTGACCACTGAACCTTTCCCTTTTTGTCTCATGATACATGGGAGCAGTCACAGTCTGCCCCATAAAGACAAATTTTTTCTTCACACAAAACTACATGCACCAACTATACTTGCATTCTTCATAAAAAAAAAAAAAAAATGAAATGAAAAATGGAAAAAAAATAGAAAAGAAAAACCTTCCTATAAACCTTTTAAAAGGACTGGCAAGTCAGTGGGCCTTTTTTTAACCAAACTTTATTTTGCCTTGTGCTAGATCTTCGTACATAAAAAAAGCATGAATATCCTAGCATTTCTATTTTGATTTTTTCTACATCTTACACTGCCCTTGTAATTATACCTGTTAAGACAATTCAGTTATTGTCACTTGATCACTGTCATTTAGCTAGTCAAGAGAGAGAGAAACATAAAGCCTTCATAAATTATATAACTTTCACTTTTAAAGGGAAAAGTCTTGGAAAGAAGGACCATTTGCTGCTCCTGGGAAGGTGGTGAAACCAACAGAAAAAACATTCATCTCCAAAGAAAAGAATTACAGTAAAGCTATTTACAAGTCGCCAGATAAAGAACAGACTTCGTCCATGAATCCGCCTGGCGCTGCTCGCTTCACTGGCAACGTGAAGAATGATGGTGTGACGGGCGAGTTCAGTGGCATGAACTACCCGCACTGCAAGGAGATGCTCAAGGTAACCGTGACTGGCATTGATCAAAACTATGTGTGGCTGACCTAATAAAAGTGAGGGAAGGAGTACATTCTCTTCTTGAAAGACCAAAGGGCTGAGAGAATGGAGTGAACTACTCTGAATAAGAAAGTTGTGTGCCTTATGGTGGCTTCCCTCACTTTCTGGGAGACAGCTTTAGTATAATATGCTTGTATGCAGAATTATGGAAGGATGGCATTTAGTAGCTGTCTGTTGAACTTTACATGATGTCTGCTATTAACATTAGGGGAATGATTGTGACAAAAAGGGCTTCCATTTCTTACTGTCAAGTGACATCCTTCATTGCATGCTGTGCTTTTCTTATCCTCTTCTCATTTATATTGTTCATATACTCCAGTTTTCTCTCATTTTACTTTGAGTTGCTTTCTTTGCACTCATTGTATTATACTTACAGTACTCACATATCTCAATTTATATTTATGCTACATGTTCTATTTGGTCAAACCAACTGAGGCATTTGGTAACATTGCATACTGATTTGTTTAGTGGTTTATTTCTTTTTCTATTAGTTGTCCTGAAGCATCCATTTGTGGTTAGTTCCTTTTGAACAAGAATGGGAAGTGTTAAATAAATTGATTTCCTTTCTAGATATTCCATCAGTGCTTTGGCTTGAGGAAATTTCGGGAGAATCAGAAAGAGGCAATCAACGCGGCTTTGCTCGGCAAGGACTGTTTTGTACTCATGCCCACTGGTGGGGGAAAAAGTTTGTGCTACCAGGTCAGTGTATGCAATTTTTCCCTTTTCTTGGAGGGGGTTACATCAAGAAGTTATTTGAGGTGCTGTGCATAGAAAAATAAATATCAGAAAAGGTTTCCACAGTTTTGGCAATCTTGAAAGACATGTTACTCAGTTATTTTGGGGTTTATTTTGTTTATCTTTTTCTAATGAAACTTTTAAAAAGTAAATTCAGTGATTTTTCTGTGGCAACTTTTTAATCCACATTTAGATAGAATAATGGCTAATTATTTGAGTATTTCAGTCTGAAATACAGTCAACCTTACTTTCATACTCACTCAGTAATGAATATGAAGATTATCAGGGCACTGTATGTCCCAAACTTTTCACCTCCATCACATCTGTACTTTTGTTGGATCACTCACTCCTGATGGACCGGGTATGGGACTTCCCTCATCAGAATGATGGCCAAACATTGCTGCAATATATTTTCAATAGTGTTAAGCTGAAAGCAAAAAATTATGAATGTAACAGTGAGCAAGCAATATATCACAAAGGAACTCTTTGTCAGCCTGTTGATTGGAGCATTACTCCAAACTGTTTACTGATTGGCTGCCAGGTCAGCTTGACTTGATGTCACCTCTTCATCACTCCCTCCCTACCCTACTTTCTCTTGTCCCGGCACTCCCAGGTCCCCAGCAGGAAGTGTCAATAAAAACAATGGAACAATATTTTTGTTGGAATTTTCTACCTTACTTTCAGCATTGCTGGGAATCACATTTACTACCACTGGTTAGAAGAATGAAAATTGTGTTATATGCAGTAAACTAAGTCTAGCCAAGGGTGATACATGATTCCTTTTCTATGCACAGTGCTAAATCTGTTTTCCTTTATTCATTCTACTACAATGGGAAGCTGATCTAGGATGTTAGGATAATAATGCTGGTAAACTTTATTTTATTTTATTTGTTTTATGAAATGGTTAGATAATGTTGAGAGGAAGCTGTCATTAGAGTAGTCAGTACATAATTTAGTTAGATGTTTATTTTCTTTTTGTGTATATCAAATAAATTCTCTCTCTCTCTCTCTCTCTCTCTCTCTCTCTCTCTCTCTCTCTCTCTCTCTCTCTCTCTCTCTCTCTCTCTCTCCAGCTGCCTGCATGTGTGACAGAAGGGATCACCATTGTAATTTCACCACTCAAGTCTCTGATGCAAGACCAGGTGCAGAAATTGGCCTCCCTTGATGTAAGTTTTTGCAGTTTTCAGTGTTGGTGATTTTCATCTGTAAGATGATGTAATAATGCTTCCCATAAGTGTTTGAATGGATATGAATTATTTGATGTTACTATAATGAATAAGATTTAGATTTCATTATATTAAGGGAGGTAACGGGTTAGCATATTGATAATTGAATAAGATACTTAGTGACAGAAGCTTAATTCCCAATAATTTTAAAATTTTCATCTATTTTCCTGCCTAAGTACTAGATTTGTTGGATCCCATAAAGTAGAATATGTTATTGCAAGCTATATAGTGAAAGGATCATGAATCTATCCTTAAATTGTTTTAATTACTTTTTAGACTAATAATACTCAATGAACAATTTATCTCTATGTATGTGATAGAAGACACTGGGGATGGTTAACATAAAGTAGACAATGAAAAAATTGGTTAATTGAAGAAGGGATGCATAATGAAAGAAATCTTTTGCTTCTCTTTATGTAACTAAGAACATCATTTTGGTGTCTATCAATCTGTTATGAAAGTCAAAGAGGTACAAATTATATTAATTTCAGATCTATGCTGGACGTCTCAGTGGGGATATCAGTCTGCAAGAAGAAAACCAGACTTTCTTGCATCTCTCAAGGAAGGAAATAAGTAAGGTGATCTTTTTACTGTTAATCTATCTATCTATCTATACAACGGGCCAGTGATCACACACAGTTGTCCCAGATAAAGCAACACACACACACACACATTGCGTTGTGTAGTGGTAGCACACTTGGCTCTCAGAGGGCCTGTTCAAATCCTAGGCATGACAAGGCAAATGGGTGAGCCTCTTCATGTATGTAGTTCCAGTTCATCTAGTAGAAAATAGGTATGGGATGTAACTTCAGGGATTGTGGCTTCTGTGTTCTGATGTGTGGTGTGTGATGTGATCTCAGTCCATCCTATCAGAAAATCAGTCAGTATGAACTCATAATATAACACACACACACTAAAAACTTTTGAAGTCTAATGCCACTTAAATAACCTAGTACATAGTTTTGTAATGTGATATGTGAAAAATGTAACTTTTTGAAACTGGAAGCAAATGTGTTGCATGTCTAATTTTGGAGTGTTTTGACCTGCCATTAGCATATGTGATGGTTAGGTAAGCGTTGTGTTTACCGTCTATTTTAATTACTGCCAAGTGATCTCATATTCTGTCGGGTCCAGCTATAGACTCTATATATTGTCCTTGAGGCTCTGTCACAGTTTCCCTCCCTATGAGCCCTTCCTTGTCCTCCTTATCCTCCTATCCATCTCTTTAAGCCCCATATACACTGTGCATTATAACCCACCTTCATAAAGCATGGGCACAAGAAGAAACAAGCTAGCTATTCACAAGAGAGCAAAGCCACAATGTGTGTCAGACCATCAGTTACCAGCGATTTTGACAGGTTAAGCATGTGCATTACAGCAAACAACTAATTCTGTTTTAATTATTTAAGCTGTGCTTTGAAATTCCACAGCCATGAAGCTCTTGTATGTGACTCCTGAGAAGATAAGTGCTAGCCAAAAATTTACTGACCTCCTGGAACGACTCTACAACCAGCAGAGGCTTTCAAGATTTGTTATTGATGAAGCTCACTGTGTTTCAGACTGGGGACATGACTTCAGGTGAGAGACCATTGTCATGTGTGTGTGTGTGTGTGTGTGTGTGTGTACCTAGTTGTAACATACAGGAAAAGAGCTTTGCTTGTGCTGTCCCATCTCCATTTCTATGAAAATCCAACATTTCTTTGAACTTATGAATTGCTCTTGCTTCAACAACTCTCATATCTAGCCCATTCCACACCTCTACACATTTTTTGTTGAAAGCTGAACTTCTTGATATCTCTTCTGCAGTTACCCTTTCTTAATTTCTTTCCATGTCCTCTTGTGCCACTGGTATCCCAAACTACCAAGTCTTCTCTCTCTTATTTTTCCAGTCCTTTCATCGCTCTGTACACTTACAAAATTTCCTCTTTCTCTCCTCTGTTCTGAAGTTGTAAGACCAAAGTATTCATAGCCTTTCTTCATATGACAGTTCACTTAAACTTAGGAGAAGCTTTGTTGCTGCTCTCTGTATTCTTTCTAGTTTCCTTATGTGTTTCTTTTTTCTTGGTGACCATACTAATGTGGCATATTCTAATTTAATTACCAGGTCTTTTTTATCATATCTTTATCTATATAAGTGAATGTCACATTTATATTCTTCAAAAGATCAGACATTTTCCATAATTCTATGTATTTGCTGACTATGCTATAATCTATCTCATTGCAACTCCAGAGTGTCATCCCGGCTCTTTATGATTTACCAATTTTTCATCATCAGCAAACAGATTCATGTAACTAGTCACACCAGCGTGTGTGTGTGTGTGTGTGTGTGTGTGTGTGTGTGTGTGTGTGTATTTACCTAGTTGTATTTTACCTAGTTGTATTATACAGGGTTCGAGTGGGACTCATATGTATGTGTGTGTATGTAATTGAGAGAGAGTTAGGAAAGGTGTGAAATATGAGATAATCAAAGCAAATCTGAAAGAAATAGACCATTTGCATAAAAGAAAGGAAAGTTGATGACGTAGAGGGATGTTGTAATGGAAAAATATAAATGCAATATTCTACCAAACCTTTATATCTCTTCATCAGACCAGACTATAAGAAACTGAAAATTCTGCGCCAGCGATTCCCTGGAGTGCCCCTCATGGCCCTGACAGCCACAGCCACACCAAGGGTCAGGGTTGACATCCTTCACCAACTTGGACTTGATGCTGACACAAAATGGTACGGTGACACATCTTTCATGATTTTAGATTTACTATAAGAACTTAGCGTAGTGCTGCTGCTGCTGCTGCTGCTGCTGCTGCTGCTCTTGAAAATCCTTTAATTTGAACATTTTTTTAAGATGAGGTAAAAAATAAATTTATGTAAAAAATTAGGTTTCTACTGAAGTCTAAAATCAGGTTGTAGATGCACCCAAGTGGCAACTTGTGGAAGTAGATGCTGCTACTGACACTCCTGTACCTACTGAATCCATAATAATAGACTGTGCTGTAAAATAATTAATTCATATAAATAAATGTGTTGTTTGAATGACATGGAAGTATTGTATGCTATGTCCTGTGGAGTTTAAGTGTATGTTTGTAAGGAGTTACATTGCTGTTTATTGCAAATGGTGGGGTGTATTGATGTTGGTGATTATCATTTGTGAGAAGAGTGTTTGTTTATTAGTTAAGAGCTATGTTAAGTAGCAGTGCACTATTGCACCACCAAATTAACAAACAAACCATCGGATATAACAAACTTGGTTTGTTATTTCCATCACTTTTAACAACCATCAGGTTCAACAAACTTTTGAGTTTAACAAACAGCCCTCTTCCCCATATAGTTTGTTAAGTGATGAATGTGATGCAAAATATACACTCACACAGGTGTGTGTAGGCCACATTACCAAAATAACTCATTGTTTTTCCCCAAGTTTGGTGATCCTCGAGTTTAATACATCTATGCCTTCAGAAAAGACAATCACAAAACTTGAGATGGTACTGTCTTGGGGAGGTGGCTAATTTTATAAGAAGTCCCATGTTTGATCTTGTTTAGTGGGATATTTTAATAACCTTAAAAAATTTTGATGTGTTTTAGTGGTAGGGAAACTTTTTACTGTATTTTCACTCAAGGAAAACATTAACGTTACTGTGCTGCCACTTACATTACCATTATTAATGCTGCATTGTCTTTTACAGGTTCCTCAACAGTTTCAACAGAATTAACTTGAGGTACCAAGTCTTGCCAAAGAAAGGAAAAAAGGTAACTGATGAGGTGGCTGAGCTCATAAAAGTCAAGTACAAGAATCAGTCTGGCATTGTGTATTGCTTCTCTCGGAAGGAGTGTGACAATGTGGCTGCTGATCTCACTAGGTGTGGGATCATGGTTAGTTGCATATTTTTATGTATGATTTAGATATTTGCATGTGTTGTATGATTCAACAAGAGAAAAAGAGATGCAAGCTAAATACTTCCAAGTTACAGAAATGCACAAACACACATGCATATACATGATAATGACTCATTCTTATAATAATACAATTAGGTAAGAGCATACATGAATAGCCTCCCTTGTCTAATCCAAGCCAGACAAAATTTCTCTTCCATAATTGATATTGAAGTCTATATTTTCCTGTGCAGGCCAAGAGTTACCATGCAGGGCTTGCAGACAGCCAGAGGAGTAATATCCAGAATATGTGGATTAATGACAAAGTCAAGGTCAGTAATAGGGAGTTTCCTTTCTTTTTCTGCTTGGAGGTGAGTATCATTCAGACTCAAAGCACCTTTATTTGTATAGAGATTTTGGCGGTCTAATCTTTTTAAGAAAATATACATATAACAAATACATTCAATGGAATGAAACTAATTCTTAGATGGCCACTGACTTGAACAAAATGGCCTTAAAAATTTGTACTCTTTTACTTTATGGGAGAAGGCACTTCATTCCCTGCATGTTGTAAGAGGTGATAAAAAGAGATGGAGCAAGGAGACTAAAATCCCCCTTCTCTTTTTGGTATCCTAGGAATAGCCAACAGATAGACAGATGTGTGCTAATATGATTTTCATTATCTTAGGTGATCTGTGCCACAATAGCCTTTGGTATGGGGATTGATAAGCCAGATGTACGCTTTGTCATCCACTACTCACTACCTAAGAGTATTGAGGGCTATTACCAAGAGTCCGGCCGTGCTGGGCGGGATGGTGATGCTGCAGATTGTATTCTTTTCTACTCATATTCAGATATGCATAGAATCCGGAAGCTGATTGAAAGTGAGTATTGTGTAAAATAACTCTGCATGATTATTTTAACTTGTGAATCATAAAATCATCGCTAAAACTGTAGTTCCTCCACTTTAGTGTGTGAAATGCTGTAATTGATTTTGACTTTTTAATATTGTGATTGTATGAAATTTAGAGGCTTGAATCTTAGTACAGTGGTACCTCTCGATTCAAACTTAATTCGTTCTTTTTGGCTGTTCGAATTGCGAAAATTTGAATTAGGAAGCATTTTTGTACCATTGAAATTAAGTATAAAGATTTTTATCCATTCCAGTTTATTTTAAATAAAAAAAATACTACACTCAACCCCACCTATTGCGAGAAATTGGTCCCTTAACATCGCCGCAATACCTAAATACCTAAAAAATATCTTAAAATGCAATAGCCATTGTTAAGAAGTAATGGAAAAAAATTAAATTGGTCCTGACCCAACAGAGTGGGAACATGATTTAACATATTGGCACCTTGTTTTCCCCTCATCTCATCATGAACCATAAAATTTAATATCCTTCACATTTTGAGAGTATAAAGTAAACACAGACATGAAATGCATTAAAAAAAAAAAAAAAAAAAGCCAAACAGGCATAATAAAACACTTATTTACTTCAGTGTGAAACTCCCGAGTTCCGATGAAGACTACACAAGCCTACCCCCGGGTCCCCGCCTCCCTCCCATGCACTGAATACAGGAACACATCACGTTGTATATCCCCTTCCCCCTCCCTCCGTCCTTATCCTCTCACATTTGATACGCAAAACAGACCGAGTAGGCCGCCCTCCCCCACTCCCTCCCTCCTCCAGCCACTCACCATCCTCTCTCCCTTCTCCCCCCCCCCCCTCTCTCTCTCTCTCTCTCTCTCTCTCTCTCTCTCTCTCTCTCTCTCTCTCTCTCTCTCTCTCTCTCTCTCTCTCTCTCTCTCTCTCTCTTACCAAGTAGAATATATTCTCAAAGCATCATTTCCAACAGGAATTATTTCAAGAAAAGTATAAATTATTGTATAAAAATGCAAATTATTATATTATCGTAGTTTGCGTAAATGACAATGATATTTAACAATTTATTCGTCATTGGTTGTTTAAAGTGTTAAATATATCTTCATTAGTAAATAAGTTTGCCAGTGACCAAAGTAGAAGGCCGCAATTGACTGCGGAGATAGGTAGAAAGTGACCAGGGTTGGGGGCCGGAGTAACCAAGGCAGCTAGGGGCTGGAGTGACTTGAAAGCCGTTCACGAGTCGCAATAGAGAGAGGTGTTCACGGCGAAGACGTGTAAGCAAGACTGGCGGGAAGGTGGCGTCGGCCGCCACGTGTTTTTGTGTTCTAATTGAGAGGGCGCATTCGGATTGGAGGTCAAAATTTGTTCGCAAAATGTGTTCGGATTGGGAAGTGTTCGAGTCAAAGGGTGTTCGAATCAAGAGGCACCACTGTATATGAAAATGGGATAGGCAACACTGAAGCACTGTCAATGAGTAGTACTTGTGTGAAACATGCAAGATGGAAAAAAGGTCATTTCCCAAGCTGGGCACTTGTGTTGCCACTTGTGTTACTGTGTTGCTAATGCATTACCGAATTGGTAATGTAGTAACATAAAGATTTTCAAAGTAATGCATCAAAAAAATATTAGCATTACCACTTACCATATCAGCATTGCCACTTAACATACCAGCATTACCATAATTTTCAAAAGTTAAGAGATGGCTCACCCTCTGACACAGAGAAAAACTTTTAACTTGAAACTTTCAGGGTAGAACTAAATTATCAATGCTGATTTAATGTGAGCAGGAGAATGTAGTATGTCATACTAGCTGACAGTATGACATCATAATGGTTTTTATTATGTTAAAAACTTCCTGTAGTGTCATTTTTCATTGTAAGAACACCTGCTTTTACATGGAACAACTCAAATCTCATACAAAGAGTGTGTAATTGAGTTTTTATTTAAATTTGCAATATGCAATGAGCTACTGAGGCCATAAAAAGCGAGATTTTTGCGATGTTGCATGAATCACTGTTTTCTTTTAATGAAATTCCCCAAGACTCAGGTTTTCCACTTTATAAAAAAAAAAAAAAAAAATTACTCCTGACTGGACCTCTTCAGGAGGTACAACACCCCCCCTGCCAAGCTCTGTGGGTGCGGAGAGACTGTTCAGCCCAGCAGCCTAAAAGATTCAGCCTGAGGAACCCAAACTTTGAGAGCTTGGGGTTCCTCAGGGAAACTTCAGCCTCCTGGGATTCAAGGGATAGGTCAAGGAGGAGGAGGAGCAGGAGGAGCTCTATGATTAGTTATTTTCTTTCTGTTTGGAGTCAAGTGGTATTATTTTATTACTGTGATGTTTTGTTTGGATTTGGGCAATAACACACAAATCAATTGTAGTAACACTGTTGATGCACTTTTAATTTTGGTAACAGTAACACACTAACGCAGACCACTTTAAAGAAATTAAAATTAGTAATGTACTGACAGTAATGCACTACCTGTCTGGTAATAATGCACCCAATTCTGGTGATTTCACTCCATATTTGCATTTTGTACAAATCTTCTGTAAAAAAAAGCTTAAGTGATATAAGTGTAGTGGGAGATGTTTTTCATACAAAATCCATGAATTAGAAAAAAAGATAAAGTGCAGTGACATTTCTGAGAAACATAATTGGATCAAGGTCATGGAGCTAAAACTGTACATAATGATACTTTGGATTGCATCAACCCTTCATGGTGATTAAGATGTGATTAACTTGCATATTGTTTGCAAATTTAAAGATTGCAAAAGAAACAGCAAGTTTATTAGTTTCATTTTGTTTGTATAGTGGATCAAGAAAACTGGCAGGCAAAACAGAATCATTTTGACAACCTGTGGCGAATGGTGGCTTTCTGTGAAAACCGTACTGATTGTCGACGGTCACAGATACTCAACTACTTTGGGGAAATATTTGATCGTGAGAACTGCCGTCGCAGCATTCAACTGGCATGTGATAACTGCAAGAACTTGGTGAGGATAACTGTGTATGTGTGTGTGTGTGTGTGTGTGTGTACTTATCTAGTTGTATATTGCAGGGTTTGAATAAGATAGATGTATTTATTCAGTTTTCTTCATGTTGCTCTAACCTATAAAATTGTCAAATAGTAAGAAGGATATATATGAAAATGCATTATAGTACTGAAGGGGTTAAACTATTACTGAACTCAAAATGCAATAGATAGAAATGCAAAACTTCCGTGTCACTAAATGTATAAAATGTCACTAATAACTTGCCTTTTTTTTGTCAGTCATCTTACACGATGCGCAACATGAGCCAGGAGGCACGCATCATCTTGCAGACAGTGCAGCAGTTGTGTACAGGTGGCCGCTGGAGCAACAACTTCACACTTAACTATTTTGTGGATATCATGAAAGGCTCTAAGCTCAAGAAAATAATGGATAATGGTAAGATTGATTATTTGTTTATTTACTTTTATTTTATTTTTTTTTCTAACAATTTTATTTATTCATCTTTGCTTGTATAAAAGTATGGTGGGCCACAAAACTTTCCCTTTCCACTAGGAATCAATGGGGCAAAAGAATATGTGTGTGTGTGTGTGTGTGTGTGTGTTGTATTTGTAATTGCTGGTCTGATACAGAGGTAAGTGTGATATTGGTGGATTAATTTAATCTTGGTATTACAGCAAGTTTATGTGACAGTTAACTTGTAAATAGAATCAGTATCTAGAATTACTATATATGGATTGTTAATTTTTGCAATAAAGGCTACATGGGCATTTTATGTATTGTTTTTAAAGAATGATTAGGACAAAATCTTTGGTGATATGAGATATAACTACTTATTGTGTTTTAGGAAATTAGGGATAGAAACCATGAGGGCATGGACATTGTCAGCAAGGAAATCCTAGCATTTAAACACTCTCTCTCTCTCTCTCTCTCTCTCTCTCTCTCTCTCTCTCTCCTGTGTGTTCTGCTAACATGATGGATTTTGACATGTGCGACTTTTTTTTTTTTTTTTTTTTTCATTGGGTTAAAAAACAGATATTCATTCTTATTTTCTTTATTGAAGTAAATTTTTTATCTTGTTTTCTTAAGGATATTATCATCTGTCTATAAGATGATTTTCAGTTTTGTTTAATTGACAATCATTTGTGCTGAAGCTGATTTTGTATTTTGTTTACTCCAGGACATGATCGTCTCTCCCTGCATGGCATTGGGAAAGAGTTTGGCCGCTCTGACATAGAGAGACTCTTTCGACGGTTGGTGCTCCAGGGTTACCTGCAAGAAGATTTGGTTGTCAACAGAGAGGATATGACATTCGCCTATTTGCGCCCTGGACAGAAATGTAGTAGCTTCCTCAGCAACTCTAATGCCACAGTAAGTTATTTGTGTTGGTAAGTTTGAAACCAGGAAATCAGTGTCTAAGTGGTATTTTGTATCCCAGATTATTATTGTTTAGAATATACTTGATCATGAAATTGTTTGGTCACTAAGAAAATTCTAGTTTGGTTAAGTTTGCTCTTTTTTTGGGGGGCATTATCCTTGAGAGGATGACCACAGCAGAAACTTATATTTTCACATCATTTTCACTTTTACAGCATAACATCAACATTTTCAGGAAACAGTTATGATCATGTACTGAGGAATACTTGTACTTCGGTTGTACTATTTATGAAAAGCAAATTCTAAAGTGAAGAAGACTAGCTTCATAGAACTCTAACAGTACCAATTACTATCTGTTTAATTATTGCAAGTGCTTTTGTGAAATCTGACCTCATGAGAATATTGTGTCATTACCTAAATGCCTGTAAAACTTAGGAGCCATGCTAGACAATTTTATCTTTCGTGCAAAGTTTCTTGATCTATCTATTCCAAACAGTTTCAAGTCGACATGATAGCACACACGAGAACCAATCAGGTTGTTGCCGACTCCAGCTCAAAGACCAGTGATGACTGTGAAATTAAGGAAATAGAAAAGGAGTGCTACAAAGACTTACTTAGTGTAGTGAAGGGCATTGCTGCAGCAAAGGGCATCAACTACACCAACGTTATTAACATGACTGCTCTCAGGTGAACCACTTTTGTATTTGTAACTGACAGACATATACATATACTATTGATTCTATTTCTATTTCTAATAATTATGTATATTCATCAGATCTATGTCTATTGAACTACCTGAGAGTGAAGAAGAGATGATGAAAATACCTCATGTGACAAGAGCCAACTATGAGAAATATGGAGAATCACTCTTGGATGTTACTCAACGATATGCTGCTCAAAAACTTGGTAGCTATGAGTGTCTTATTTATTTATTACGAGTGCGGTGATATCTTGGAAATAGATTAATCTGTTTGGTCCTGGATCCCAGGGCTGCATCTGAGAGAGCAACTTGGCATACACCCAGTGCTCCCTGAAGCATGTATTCTGTATCAAACACTTCTGTGCACCTCTCAACTGGAATAAGCAAAGGATTGTCACTGCTGTAGTAACGGCATCTAACTGACAGCAGGTAGAATTGTTAGAGAAACTACATTGTGAGAAAACACAAGAACTACAAGCAATAGAAAGTAAAAAGGGTCACAAGAAGACCTTATAAGCTGATCTTCCTGACAATGTTTATTATGCATCACATGCTTTTATGGAGGTGAGGCACATCTGTGTTGCTATCAGCTGTGATGGCAAATATGGCAGCCCAACAAACAACTTATGATTCCCAAGGTTTGCCATACCAGCAAAGCACTTTGAAAAAAAATGTTTCTTATGCTCCAGATTTGTAACATACATTTTCTTATTTTTCTGCTTTTACCTGTGTGGGTTGAACAACAATATTATTTCCAAGATGCTTTACTGGTATGGCAAGTCTCGGGAATCATAAGATTCTGTGAGATGCTTGCTTGGGCCACCATATTTGTGATTGCAACACAGATGTGCCTTACCTCCTGGACCATTAGTGATGTATGATAAACATTGTTGGGAAGATCAGCATATGCTGCCATCTTGTGACTGCTTTCACTTCCTATTTCTTATGGGTCCTGTGTGTTCCTACAGTATAGTTTCTATAACACTTTTACCTGCTGTCAGTTAGACTTATTGCAACAATGACAATCCTTTGTTTATTACAGCTGAGAGGTGCACAGAAGTGTTTGATACAGGATACATGCTGGGTGTGCAGTCCTGGGGTCATTTGACATTTTTCTATGGGGAAAATGGTTTCAGTTTTCAAACATCTTGGTTTTCAAATGGCCTTCAAGATTGTGCACAGTAATTGTTCACAAGATTACTGTGTGGAAAAAAGAAGTGGTTTCATTTTTTAGATATATGTATTCACCAAACTTGGATCACTTTACCTTCATGACTTTTTCAGTCAGTCTCACTCAATGAACCCACCTCTGACTTCAATGACAGCCTTAAAACTGGCCACAGGCCTCCATGACTGTCTCCCAATGTAGGCCTCTGAAGGCCCTGGTGATGTTGGCTTTCAGCTTCATTCATGTAGCAGCTTGATTGGTTGGTGTCTTGTTCCATCATGTCCCACACAAAGAAGGTTCATTAAGTGAGATTAACAGAACGAGTTATGAAGACAAACTTTCAAAGTTTGGTAAATACTTTCTGCTTCCTACAGGCATCACACAAACTGAAATCACACACACACACAAAAATAACTTTTCCCCATAAGAAATGGATAGATAATAAGGGGAATGGGGTTATGTCCCTAAAAATCCATTTCTTTAACAAAAAACATTTATTTGGCTAATAAAATCATTCTAAACCTATATGTAATTCTAAGATGTGAATAAAGTGTAAATAAAGCACCCATTAACACTTAACATGTGGCGGACTGTTTGAAATGCAGTTGGGCAAATTGCATCTTGGTGAACAGATTGCACAATTTTGATTACAGTAATTACAATATTTTTAATGTTGCATCTTAGTTAATTTGCACAAAAAGAACACACAAAACAAGAAATGCCTGTATATTTAATGGCACTCTCCATATCAACTTATCCTTAT
This sequence comes from Callinectes sapidus, assembly GCA_020233015.1. Classification (NCBI taxonomy): domain Eukaryota; kingdom Metazoa; phylum Arthropoda; class Malacostraca; order Decapoda; family Portunidae; genus Callinectes; species Callinectes sapidus. The sequence continues at coordinate 2,263,342 of CM035184.1, forward strand.
CTATATAAAATCTATAAAATTTTGGTTTTAGTTGTACTGAGTGATCGGGCTGAAGCAGACATGATGGAAGACAATTCATCCTTGGGTCTGGATGACAGCACCAACTGGATGAGTGGCATCAGTGCACCCAGCCCAGGCACCTCTCCTCACTTCAGCAGTGCAAGCCCACGAGGCGGTTTCATGCGTGGGTAAGAAACACATTGTTTTGGTTTCTTTCATCTTGAGACAACTTGATACATATGTGATTTGGGTATATAGGGGGGAAATCTGGCCAAGGGCAACAAGAACTACATACTACACAAAAAGATCCACTTAGATGCCAGTTCCCATGCAGGTGTTTTGATGGACATACTGAACACATTGACTTGTGATAGTGACATGAAATGCCATGGACTACAGTAATTTTTTCCAAACACAACTCAGTGAAGAACTAACAGCCAGCTTCAGATGTATAACAAATAATGTCATTATTTCACTCAAAATACAAAAAATATCTTCAACTTTTAAGTTTTGTGTAACTTTTGTATTGCTAACAGCTAAACAATTTATTTGGGAAGTGTAAAATTCTTAATGTACAAATTAGGGCACTTAAACTTTGCACATTTCAATTCTTTTACCAGCAAGAGCAGTAAAAGTAATTTTAGATACATTAGAATTTAATCTTTAAGTATATTAATGAATTAGTGTTTACATATTTAGAATGAACACTGAATTTATTAGCATTCTTGTGGAAAATAACAGCCATGTTTATTGTAGTTACAGTCACTTGTCTTGCTCTAGGCTATAGGATGACTAATTGTATTGTCCCAGGACTAAACAAGTCATTAGGTATATCTCCACATTACTATTTCCAGAACAAAGCGAAAGAGGAACTTTGGCAACTGGAGAGGGAAAGGTAGAGGAAAAGCAAAAAAACAAAAAGGTAAAAGTACCAGTAGCCCAAGCAAGTTGTCAAGGTTTGCAGCATCCCGAACCAAAGTGGCAGCAGCAGCAACAGCAAGTGCAAAAAGAGGAAGTCAAGGAGTCAGAAGACCACAAAGTGTGGGAAGAGGAAGCAGTAGCTCTCTACTTTTACAGAGGCCAAAACCACAAGCACAATCATTCCAGACACAGTCCCGGGTAGTGAGGTTCTGAAACCTTTGCAAAAGTGTGACTGACTATGAAATGTTTTCATATATTTTACAACTTGGCAGTTTGTAATTTTCACTTAGTGGGGATAATTTGGCTAGTGGTAACATGCAGTGTTCAGGTTCAATACTGTCAAAGTTGAATACATTAGCAGTATTCCCTACAGATTGCAGAACTCAGCTGAGAGATATGTAATTCTCATAATGAGACATTATCTTGTCTGCAGGTTTCAACCTGCACAAAGATAAATTACTTTTATCTTAGCCTTTCCTTAGTTTTTTGTCTATTTCATAATCATTATTCACATTTTTCCATTTTTATTATTACTATTTTTTATTTAGTTATTATTTTTTTACTTAAATCTTTCCTATCCTTTTGTTTAGGATGGAGAAAATAGCAATTAGCCATTAATCAGGGAGTAGGAATTTGGCAGTAGGCAGAACCATTGTGGCAGAGGAAGATAGGAAAATGAGGGAGGTAATCACACACACACACACACACACACACACACACACACACACACACACACACACACACACACACACACACACACACACACACACACACACACAACACCCACACAACACACACACACACACACACACACACACACACACACACACACACACACACACACACACACACACACACACACACACACACACACACACC
>CM035184.1:2272402-2290447 GCA_020233015.1 Callinectes sapidus
GGTGGCAGCAGCAACAGTAGCAGCAGCAGCAGCAGTAGCGGCAGCAGCGGCGGCGGCGGCAGTAGGAGCAGCGGCCGCCCTCCTCCAGGTCGGAGACTCGTTTCTTCTGTACAACTCATCCCTGTTCCCCCACACGGGGCGCATCACGCCCCCGGGCCACCAGCCAGCGATGGCACGGTGTCGGTGTGTGGTCGCTCCTACACCTCTGTCAACTTGCAGCTGAGGCAGCCGTCTTCGGAGCCTCAGCCGCCAATACAGATCCGTTCGAGCGGATCTTCCCTTACCTATTCCACCTCCTCCCTTGACCACCGGCAGGGCTCTCGCTCCTCCCTCCAGATCTCCATAGGGCCCACCGGAGGCACCATCTCGGCAATGCGCACAAACCTTGACAATAAAAATTCCCAGGCCAACACAGCGTTCCACATCCAGTACAGCTCAGGCACCGAGGAGGGCCGCTCCCCCACGGGGGCTCCCTTCCCCACCACTGGGGACGTGGTAGGACCAGAAGGGGTGGTAGGCCAGGTGCGGAGGCCCCAGAGCTGGTACGTGTCGGACTCTGTCCCCTCAGAGTCCAGACAGAGGAAATCTTCCCTACCAGAGTGTGTGGGGCCGCCCGTCACCATCCACCCCTTCCACTACCCTCCCTATACCGAGCCCGGCCTGGGCTACTCTGCGGCAGACCCCTTGTTGACCGTGCCACCACCTGGGCCTGACTCTGTCCCTGTGCAAGGTAGAGCAGCCTGTGTGGTGCTGTGTGCCCTGTGTGTGCTGCCTGGCCACCCTCACACACCCCTACCCTCCCCCCACAGTGCGGCCCACCTCCCTCCCCTCACCCCCAAACCACTGATCGTGTTCTGTGGCTACTAACTCTGTGTTTTGTTGGCAAGATCATATTTTGTGCCGTGTAGACTGGTTAGCTGGCTGGTAGACGTGTCCCTAACCAAGACTTGAGCTGTGTTGTGTTTGGCTGTGTTGGGGAATTTTTATTGTAATTTTAACCCCCAGTAAATGACTCATTAATGGCCTGCTCATTGTCAGGACTAAGATGGCTTGTAAGCCTTGTGTGTGTGTGTGTGTGTGTGTGTGTGAAGAAAAAAAAACATCAATTTAGATCAAGGATGGATGAATAGAAGTAGGTATGTTTTACACAGGGAGTGCCGTATGTAGAATTCTAGCCTCTTGTACTGATCTATTCACGTGTGTGTGCGTGTGTGTGTGTGTGTGTTTGTGTGTTTGTGCGCGCGCGCGCTGTTGAGAAAACTAACCTGGTATAAGCCTGTGATAATAATGCCAAACTTTTTTTTTTTACCGTAGATCTATCATTTTTTCTATGGTGACAAAACACCTTTTTTAAGTTCATTTGTCTTTTTAACATGTATTTCTTATACCCTGTTAGACCTTTCCCAATAGTGCGTGTGTGGCTAACAGTTGCAGCCACTCCATCCATCTCTGACTGTTGGACTCTTCTTGCGGCACAGCGCTCCTGCAGGACCAGCTGACGCGGAAGGAGCGGCTGGCGGTGGAGCTGAGCCACCAGGTGGATGAGAAGGGGCGCCTGGAGGCTGAGGTGGAGGCAATGGTGCGGGAGTTGCAGGCGCGGGAACACCAGCGTAAACAAAACACCGACACGAACGCAATGGTGAGTAGTGGTGATGGCTAATGGTGGTGCGTGGTGATGACATAGTGCTCGGTGTGTGATAATGACCGTGAAGGTGTGTGGTGATGGTGAATGATTGTGTTATGACATTGGTGGTTAGTGTGTGGTGATGGCTGTGATGGTGTTGTAATAATGGAGAATGTTTTGTTGTGGTGATTGTGATGTTGATGGTGTGTGGTGAAAAATTATGAAGAGTGATTGGTTTTGCACTTGTGACATGTGATGATACAAGAGAAGTGTGGAGTGGTGTTGAGTAGTTATAGCACATGGGCTGGTGAAGAGAGCAGTGAGTGGATTAGCATATTAATGAATTGATGTGGATGAGAGGTGGATTGGTAGTATGTTTAAAAGATTTGAAGGTGTGTTGGAGAAACGAATTTCATATTATGTGTGTGAGGGGGAGGGGAGGGAGGATGTGAGCAAAGAAAAGGGGATATGTAGGCAAGGCGTAAGGGGTGGATCTCGTGAAGTACGTTAAAAATAAAGCTTATGGATAAATTATGTCTGTGTAAAAATTGTAAATGAATAAGTCAAAGGTGGACACACACACACATTGTCAAACCATTTGTCTCCCCCACAGAGGATAGAGGAAGTTCAGCAGGAGAACCAGAGGCTGCAGTCTGAGTGTTATGAGATGGAGATCAGAATACTGCGTCTCAGTGAGTACTGGCAGCTTAATATGTTGTCATCATCATCATCACCATCATCTTTTACTTCTATTTTTCTTGATTCATATATTTATATTTATATACAAGTGGGATTCTAGTCAAAGAAAAAAGATGAAAAAAAGAGCCCAGAGAGTACAGTAAAAAGGAATACTAATGGCTTAATGGTATTATTTGCACATTTATTAGACTCACACTTTTTGCACCCACAGATTCTTCTCATTAGGCATTGTTGCAGTTGAAAAACAGTCATTACTCCAAAAATATACACTTACCATGGAAATGAATTACGTTTACCATGAATCAGTCTGCTACTTTGACCACTAGAAAAACACAAGTCACATTAGAGAATCTTTGGGTGAACGTCAAAATTGATCATGTTTATTTCCTACTCTGAGCTGCATTCTCTTTCCCTTCACAGTGCCAGACTTTGAACTCGACATCTACTCTAACCTGACAACACCTCAGACACCCTATAGTGAGAGTGCACCAGTCCAGCCTCCACCACAGCTCACCAGTAAGTACTCCAGGGCCGTGCAGATCTTCAGGAACATCATGGCCTCCAAGCAGGAAGAAGAGATACAGCAGAAGGAACCCCAGTGCAGGGATTTACGAGTTATTTTCCAAGACAACACGCTGGACATTATTGTGGAGGATTGGGACAGTGAGAGGCGATGTCCACTTGTTCTGTAGTTTGTATGGGCTCATGGTCCACCTTCCTCCACCTGCTGTAGGCTCAGAAAGGAAGGTTGCTGCTGTAGGCTATGTAGAGAGATATAAAAGATGAGAAAGTAAAAGTAGGTATATGAGATATATTTTAGGTTTGAGCAGCAGTATGTATCGGTACAAGATACAGAGGATATAGTAATGGTAGTAGTTGTGGTGGTGTTGATTACTGTAGTGGGGTATTTAGTAAGATTGTATTGAAATGAAGTGTGAGTATGTGTGTCACGCTGGCCTGAGTGTAAGTATGTGTGTCACACGTATGAGGAAGTGTGTTACTTGAGAAGCAGTTGGTGCTGCTTAGGAACAAAGGGAACAAGCCATTTTTTCTTCCCTGTCTAAATAAGGAGTAATAAAAGGTGGAAAAAAGAAGCCAGAAAAAAAGAGAATAGTTTAGGCATGTATAGGTGACACTTCAGGATAGAGGAAGATAAGAAGACTAAACTTTTAACAGTTCAAGAAAGGATGAATGCATGGGAAGAACAGGGAGGTTATTTTAAGCTAAACAGCAAAAATATGAACAAAATGTAGTCATTGGTATGCTCTGTATTTGTGTCAGCTCAGCCTTGAGGAAGCCATACAGGCATTAATGGTGAGAGGAGGAAAGGGGCTGTGTGGTACAGCAAAACACAACCAGCACAGCAACAGGTAAATGTGTAACACACAATATTGCCAAGTACAAGTAGCACCTGAGTAACGATGGCAGGCTGTGTGGTGAGGTGGCAGGTGAAGGGCAAGGGTGCAACCTGTGCAGTGTCACCACCTTATCTCCAGAGAAATAAGCCCACACTCAAGGGGTGGAATGTCGTGGCTGACGGGATATGTGAGTGAGAGGCACCTCACTGCAGCCAGCCTTGTAATGTTAGCCATTGCCTTGCCATCTCACATGTCACTGGTCAAGTACATTGCTGACAGCTCTGAGGGAGGAGGACACACACACACACACACACACACACACACACACACACACACACACACACACACACACACACACACACACACACATACACACACACACACGTGTTTCCTGATATGGCATTAAAAGGTGCCACCAGTTGTCCATTACCCCCAAGAACTCCTGTGTTTTAACATAATGGTCCTAGATATAGATTGTGACATTTTTGCAGAAGCTCCTAAAACAAGTTGTGGAAAAAACTGCTGACTTAAACAAGAAACACTTGACAGTTTAAGCACAAGACAATATCTTGTTTTAAAGATTTTTTTTATATTTTTTTATTATTTTTTTATTAACAAACCTCATAGCTCTTCTTTGCACTGCCAGATGATTCCATGTAGTGGACATAGTTGCTTGATATACAAGTTACAAGCAGTAATTAATCAGTTAAGCTGTTTACAGACAGTGATGAAACCAACAGTAAAAGAAAAAAGACAAATTTTATGTACTACAAAATAAAACCTTGCATATACTTCAGTGGGTAAGAAATTATGATAAATATTAAGTGAATTGGAACTGTAAAGGAATGCCATGTTCTGAATCATAAACCTGCCTCCAATGAACTTTCAGTATTCAGCATAATTTCTTATCTATCAATTTATATGTAAGATTTTATGTATGCTATTTAAAAAAAATTCTTTGCTTTACTGTTTGTCACTATGAAACTGGAGGTGTATGATGAGTAGGGCACAGAGTTACTGAATTGGAAGGAAGTTTAGTATAAATAATGATGCAAAGATTTGTATTATGGTAAGTGGAGAAATGGATCGTAGATACTTGGAATACAAAAGTATGAGATAATGGATATGTGTGTATCCAGCAGTCACATGTGCTAGAGACAGACTTTAGTATTATTGAAATATCTTGTGTGTATGAAGAAAGTACAGTAAAAGCAAGGAAAGTGTGTGTAAAGGAGGTGAGACAAATTGTAGAGCAGTTGAAGAGTTAGATAAAGCAATGAAAAATGTGACTATGGGAAAAGAATGGTGGCCTACTGTATTAGATATAGATACCTGTTATGATATAATCTACCATATCTGAGCAGGATAGATAAAGTGAGTGCTGGAGGCTGACCTAGAAAATATAGGAAGATAAGATGCTTATTTATGAGAGGAGTGAGAAGAGAAAAATTACAGTGAGCAAAGAGTGGAATGAATGAGGACTTCCGGTATGAACATTGCTTAGGGAAATGTCTCATGAGGTGGCATCATGTATACTGTATCATCCATAGTTTTGAAATCCTCAAGTATAGTGCCATCCCTTTGAAAGAAAGCAAGCATGAACTTCAAGAGTAATGTTGATGGGTAAACAGGTCCGGTAGCATCTGTAATCTCTCACGCTGAGTAATGTAATAGAAACTTGTGTATTTTAATGGGCTTATGAGAGACATGAACTAGTCTTGTTAAGAGTGATATTGTTATCCTCATCTTTTGAATTATGTTAGAGAGAAGTCATCCTCTTCCCTGAATGAATAAAGAATGATTTCTGTCAGTTTTTGTCTGTACTTGCAATCTAAAACGACTGATTCTTGCAGGAGGAAGCTCTGGATCCAGCTTGGGGAGTGAAATGGGCACCCCCAATACCCCCAACACTCCCTACACACCTGTCTACCCCACCCGGCCCGCGCCCCCTCCCCCCACACCCCCTGCGCCATCCCTCCCCAACCACAGCTACAGCCAATACCAGGTGAGTCACAGTGGTGCAGTTTGGCCTGAGCTACAGTGAGGTGTGATTCAGCTGTCTGTTCCTCAATAGTGTTTGTTGCTTTTGTCACATGAGGATGTATGTTAGAAAATGCAGATGAAATTTTGACCAATATTTCCTCTATGATTACTGATACAGTGGATATTAAATTGGTACAAAGATATCTTGCTGAGATTCTCTGAACAAAGCAAAATCATGTTTGATCTGATGGGGAAAGCTCCTTATAGGCTTCATATGATTGTATCATACTTCTTTGTATCTTTATGGAACCAAATTGACGCTGAGATTCATATGTCTCATCTTGAATGTATTTGAATTCATTGGTAAATCTTCACCGTTAGATTGGGTAAACCTAGGATTGAATATTTGAACACTGTAGTACTTAAAGGAGAGCATGGTCTACATATGTAGTGATGGAATAGCTTGTAGAAGATCACTCTAAGAGCCACAACCTTCCATGACATTGTGTCAATACTTGGATACAGTTTTGCTTGAATATATGTATGCATTTTAATGCAACTGTACTTAGATACATATATTATGTATTGTCACTCTACTTAAATACAGGGGCTTTTTTCTGCTTTGCTTCTTTGAGGTCACTTGTTGCACTAAGACCTTGTATCTGCAGGGGCGAGGTGGGGAGCGGGTGGAGGAGGCGAGTCACAAGTGGGGCTGCACCAAGTGCACCTTCATCAACCACCCGGACATGAGCATGTGCGAGATATGCGACTTTCCCCGCTTCACCATAGGTACGACTCCCCCCCGCCAGGCAGCCTCTACTCCCTCCCACCACCAGGGCCCCTGCTACTGCCACCACCGCCACCACCACCTCCAACATACCACAGGTCCACCCACAGGTTCTCCCAGACCCGATGGTGCCGTCTTGCCACACACCAACTCCTGCTCTTCCCTCCCTCTATCGCAGGGCAAACCCAGCCTCACTAACATCCTCAAGGACAAACTCTTGAGCCTCAGGGACAGACGCTCTGACAGTGTTTAAAGACTGAGGACAATATTGTGTGCATGAAAGAGAGAGAGAGAGAGAGAGAGATTTTGGCTGGTAAAGGAGTGGCATGTTTATATGCAATGGTGTATGAATATAAGTTTGGTTTGGGTGATAGAGGATATTTGTGTGTGTGTATGCTGTAATTGTGTGTCTGTGTTTCTGTCTCTGGCCAACTGACACAGACGTACCTCATAACACACTGACTCAAGGAAGGCATAATGACTTTTGTTCTTTTGATCTGTGGATTCTCTAAAACTTTCAACCAGCCTTGTGGTTCCCAGAGAACACTTAAAAGATTAATGAATTTTATTCTTTAAACTGAAGTGCTTCTTATCAGATGCCATTCTCCACAAGTGGGGGGCCATGGCAGAAGAGCCTTCACCTCTTTTTATTCAAACATTTCCCCCTTGTTTGTCCAGACACTTTACATCTCCTAACACCCCTCTCACATATGTACTCCTTCACCTGATTCTTCTATCTTCCAAGTGTCCTTCCTCTCCTGTAAACAATAAAGTGCTTCAGGAAGTGAAAATCTGCATGGAACACTCATGATGGACACTGATAACAGACACTCATTTCAAAAGGGTATTGCAAGTGCTGCTTATTCTTCCAGTATTTTGCATTCCTTGTACAGACTGAACATCCTCACAGACTTTAAGATGTTTGAGAAATCCTTTGCTTTGTTCCATTCATTGTAAACACTGAAGAAATTGTGGTAGTGGAAGAATAAATAGCATCTTGAAATCACCAAAGACTATTTCCAATTTACTGGATCGACTTGTGCCCCACTCAGCCACGCAGTTCATAGAGACTTTTCCGTTTTGTGAAAGTGACAGAGATCATGGAACATGGGGATGGCAGAGGAGAAGAGGATACTGTGTGAATAATTAAGGAGCTAGCAAGGAGAACCTGTGGTTTTGCCTGTGCCTTCTTGAGGCAGTCAACTGTTCTTAATTTGCCTGTTTTTCAGTGAATACTTTTGTATGTGGAAATTTTCATGTCCCTTTTCCCCGTAATCTATACTCTTATTCAGTTACCATAAGCATAGAAGTTGTATTGTCTGGTAGAAATTGCACTTGAGGGACAAGAAGAAAAAGATGAACACAATCACTACAGGGTGAACACTGAAGAGGTATTTAGCAGGCATTGCACACCAAGTACCTAAACTTGTGTGATTTTGAACCCCAGATAGCGTAAAGGTTCTCTTACCATAAAACTCAATGCTGTTGTGAGGGAAGAAGGATATGAATAGTGTGTGACCCTTTACCACTAATATCTTGCTCTTGTTCTGTCCTGTCTGGCTTCTTGTACAAAGGGCATATAGGCTGGATAAGGACCTGGTGTTGTCATATACTGGTGGCTCTTGGTCTGTCCTTGGCTAACATCTTTCTCATGGGATCTGGGCATTGGCATTGGAGGTTCTAGCTTTGGGTCTTTACTATGGCAGTGGTTTCCAATGCTTCTTGTTAGCTTCCTTCATATGACCCAGCAGGACTTGACTCCCCAATGGATAGCACTGCACGAGCTTTGATCAGTAACGAGAGTTAACACCATCATGTGCATGGTGGATGCTAAGACAGTGTTATTAACATGCACTAACATAACAAACCTTGCAGGGCTGTGGACTATGGACTGCAAGTGATGATCAGTTTGCTAGAATTTATTTTTATGTATATGTACATGTTTAATTATACTATTACTGTTTTGAATCTTGATGTGCTGAGTGGCATTGTCCGTGTCCAGCTGTGTAGTGAGACCTTGCTCAGGAAACATAGGGATCATGACTCAAATTGACTCCCAAAATGTGAAATACTTTATAAAGCATTACAATTTTTTATCCCCCTGCAATGTGGTGCTTGAGTCAGAATGCTTCACGGTTTGCTGCAGGGAGGTCATGAGGAACAAGGGGGACTCAAGTACATGTTTTTACTTCCAATTCTTTCATTAGAGCACTTTGTTAAGAGGAGTAAGAGGTTGAGTGATTGTGTTCCTCCTGGCCTGGCTGTGGTGGGTGCAGGATTAGTAGCCTCCACACTGGTATTGGTACTATTGGGGCACTTCCTGCCCTCCTGGTGCTGAGGAAATACTTGGTGACCTGTGCTTAGCATTATTACCTTTAAGAGTATTGTTAAATGATGGCTACTCAAGTAAAACATATTGAACAAAGTATAACTACTTCATTTAGAAAGGCCTATTTGTTTAAGTAAATAATTTTGTGCTCAACACTCATTGTACAATCTAGAATTTTGAAAAATTCTTCCTTTTTGAGTTTTGACCTCAGATTTGCTCTTGATCCTTTTGTTGGTCATGATTTTCCTCTTGTGCATTTTGTGCATTTTTTGCAAATTTTGAATTTGGAGTGTGATGTTACAGTCTGATTCACTAATGTGTGGAGTGTAACCTCTCGTCTAATGTCTTTACACCCGCCATGTAGCTCTTTTGAACATGCGTGTCTTTAGGAGGATGACCAGGTAAGGGATCTCATCAGTACTGTCTTTGTACAATACTTCGTATCCATGGTACTTCTTGTTTAACACACACACACACACACACACACACACAGCTGTTCTCAAAAAGTTTGGTGGAACACAAGTGCATCACATTCACTTGCCACAAAATGATGTCAGTTTTTTTATGTAGTGGTTTTCATTTATCTTACATATTCACAATTTTTAGTACACCATTGCCCTCACTCAACCTGCACAGTGTTTGTGTGTATGTATATATATATATATATATATATATATATATATATATATATATATATATATATATATATATATATATATATATATATATATAAGTAAAACACATTCTTTGATTTTGAGCTGAGTTACAGCCTTCAATTTTGTTTATAGATATATGCATACGTAAGACTTGTCACTAATGTAGCAAAAAATATTTTGACAATTCAGGAGTGAATTTTTTCATATATGTACTTATCTTTTGAGGTTAGAATTACTATAGATGGAATATTTCTGTAGGAACTGAGACATGCTCTTAGGAAGCTGTTTCTCAAATCTATAATCAGTAGGGATCATAATGAATAGGAAACAATACTTTAGAGTAATTGAAAAGGAAAACTAGAAATTGTAAAATTTCTATAATTTATTCCTTGAAAACTGCAGGTGTAATAACCATGACCTTGTAATGTGGGGATGATGCTAAATACACAACGTAATATTTTGCTGAACTTACAATTCTTGACTACTTATGAGTAGAGATCATCGGAATATTCATATTTCTATTTGTAATAGTGAATATTCTCTTATTTGTTTAAGATTAGCATTCACATTTGCTTTCACATGTTGCCTGCCAACTTTTTAATATTGAGTATTAAACTACAGGCCTACTTCAACTCCATTCTTATATGTATGCAGTGAGAGACAAGGAGAGAATGATCCTATTTTGATCTATTAAATGGTCAATCTTGGCCTTCTGCTAAACTCACAACAGACATCTCTACTTAGTGTGATGTCATGGCCTCTTAGAGAAAAATTTTTTTAAAAATCTAAATCACATGGTAGTTACATTTCTATTCATGGCAATTGCATAGAAATGGTATTTGTCAATCAGTCATTTTTTCACATTTTACCACATAAGTGAAAAAAATATATATAAAGAAAAATGCAACTTGACAAGTCCCCTATTTCTGACAAAGCACAATATATACTGTTTGTGTTGATACAATGACTTTTTTATGCCAATGGCTTGTTATGAATCCCATCATCATCTGTAATGTAAGGTTCCTTGTGCTATATGATTAATTTCACAGTGAAGTGGATGTTTATGTTCATCCCACAACTTGGGAGACAAGCCAGATATATAATGATTTCATGGAAGTGTTTATTGCAATTACAAATTTTACAACTTTGAAATGAAAAAAAGTTATTATTTTCTTAATGTAAGGTGATGAGGTTGTTAGCAACTTGCATCACAGCTGGATTTTATCTACCACCACCACCACCACTACCACTACCACTACCACTATATCCCCTTCACAGTACTATATATTTCTTGACATGAACATAAACATTTCTCACCAAAGTTTACAAATACTTTATGGACTTACATTCTTGTATTCAGTGTTGTGGGCCCTGTCAGGAGTCTTCCGTCTACACTTGAGCCTGTCTGTCATGTCAGCTAGCCATGTAATGCAATAGAGTTTACATGTCTTTAATTACTGCTTTTATGACTTTGCTTTTCTTTTTGTAGGGCATTATTTACTTAGGCTTTGCTATGTATAATCAGCCCCAGTAAGGGATTACAACTTTTCTTTCCTCTTCAAGATCACATAGAATGGCTTTATACTTTGCCATGTTTATTTGCATAGGCTAAAAGATATCATAAGTAACTATTTTTCCTTCACTGACACCTGGATGACTTCCTAGAAACAAGTAAGGTGTTGTAATGATGGTAATTGTACAATATACCGTGCTGTAATGACCATCCTTTCCACCCTCTTCCTTAGAGATGATACATGTTTCTTACTTTCATTTCTCAGGAGAGTTGCAAGACATTCATATCCAAGTTAGGCACCAAAACTTCCAATCTGCACGTAAGCCTTTGTTACTTGCATGTTGACTGCTGCCTGTCTCATCACTACTCCTGTGCCTTACCCTCACTCCTATATTTAGAAAGGCTTTGCTTTTATACCATGAGTATTTTCCAAGGCCACAAAGATGATTAGCTAAATTCTTAAGGCTGTTTCTCATGTCAGTTATGAAGAAATCTTGTTAATCTGTCATAATATAATAAAATCACCCTTAAAAACAATTTTAAGCAGAGCCTTTTGAAAGTAGTGGAGGTGAATGCAGAAGTGTTTCAGTATATGGTCCCTTTGCCTCTTATTGTTCCATATTTGGCTCTTAAATCTGTTTGGAAGACTTCTTTTATCTTTATTTCTTAACCTGCTCTAGATACTTACAAAATCCCTCCTTTGGTTGTTCAGTGTTCCTTCCTTGCCAGGTTGAAGCAGAGGACTGTGAGAAGTGTCTTGGTGGTTTACTGAGTGTGATTGTGGTGGTTATTCTTTCCTCTCAGCTTTATAGTCTTGTTCTTTCTAAATGAAGTGAAAAAAAAAAAAAAAGATCAAAGCATGGTGATTAGATTAATGATACAGCTACCTCTGAGTTTCCAAGATGAATTTGTCAACTAGAAGATTGGTACTTTGGTCACCCTTGTAAGTAAAGTGCCATGTTGAGGTGTGAGAAAGTGAGAGGGTAGGAGGAAACACACACACACACACACACACACACAAGTACAGGAAAATGTATGGTAAGGGATGGAAGAGAAAAGATCTATTTGTTTCAATAGAAAAAAGAAAGTGAAAGATGATGTGTTGACAAAATACATAAATTGATAGATGGGTTACTTGTTATTGGGTGGACAATAATTTGATACAGGATGAAGAGAGAGAGCAAGAGAAAGGGTATGGAAAGGAAAATAGTAAAAGGAAATGTTTCTGTTAGGTTCAAAAGTTTTCTTTTATAGACCATTCATTATCTAGAACAAATGGATTATGAAAACTGAGAATGTCTAAAATTGGATAATTGCAGACATGAAGATGTGACATCACAAGCCACACACAAACACACTTTTCCTGTTTTAGAGTTGACCATTGCCTAATATGACAAAAGTAGTGAATTTCATGTTTGGTAAAAATTTTCCTCATCTTGATGTACAGTAAGGCCATGTTCTGATGAAGTGGAAGTTATGTAAATGGAAAAAAAAAAACTAATTGGGTGAAAATATAGCCAACTGAGGGAACTGTAAATTTGTGTATTGAATGAGTCTTTGGATATCATACTTCATGCATTGATATATTAATCAATCTTGTCTGACAGAGTTGTGTTTAGTGAAGATCAGCTGTATACACTATTTCCTGCATGTCTTTTTATCTGGTGCATGTAAGTGTGCATCAGCTGGTGTCTTGATATCCTCCCTGCATGATGTTAGTGATGGGAGGATGTTATGCCTTTAGTTATCTCAGTAAATCTTGACTAAACTTATCCATTAGGATCAGATCATACCAGTCAAAACAAATACAAAAAATACAGTTCTTATTTCTACATTTCATTGCCATGTACTAATGGAAATACTTTAACCTGGTATAAGAAATACATAAGAAAGATCTGGTTGATTATTTTGAAAGCATAGAAATAATATTATTTAGACAAAAGAAAGAAAATAGACACTGTTATTTTACATTTCATCACTGAAGTTTTTACCAGATTAGATTTTTTCAGTAGTACAGTATGTCAATTTGCCCATCAAACATTTAGAGGAAAAGGTAAACAATCACCCTACATACTTGATGAACTGTACTTTTGTAGTGGTGAGCTTGCTCGTAAAACTTTGTACATTACCAATATAGAAAAGAAAGCCTAAAGTTTAGAGAGTATTGCTTGTGATTGCATGTAAACATCACTCAGGCTGCCAGTAGTGATCAGGGATTACCATTTCTCTGCTCATGAATGGAAATGTCCTTAGGGTGAGGTGTGCCGTGTCGTGGCAAAGAAATGGCCGCCTCATCCTGTGCTTCCTGCCCTCTCATGGATGAGGCTAAAACTATGCATTCATCCTTTCCATTCTAAGTATTCTTTACCTACAGTGAAAGAAATGAAATATTAAGTTTTCATTACTTCTAAATTATTATTGTGGTGTAATATTGCCAATTTATCTTTGTTTTTTCTCAGTATATTCTTGATTGGCATATGATTACATTTAGTTGAAAGAAGTATCATGACTTTGGACATTTCTGTTGTGTAAATATGTCAGAAACTGCATCTTATGTAAAATAATAGATAAAATCTACTTTTATCATGTTCACAGATTGCTTCAATCTTTCTCATTTGCTACAAATTATTTCATGAGTTAGTATTTTGAATGCATATAGATGTAGCATTTGTGTTATTCTCATTTTGTTTTGCAATAGCTCTAGTCATTAATTTATTAATGCATTTTTTCACACAGAACTTAGTTATCAAACCGCACCTTAAGGAACACAGCGACAGAACACACAGGGATGCACTCCAGACACCTTGAGGGAGAAGGCAACTCATGCCTCAACCTCCACTCTTGCTCAGGGAATGGAAACCCAAAACCTTTGTCTCAAGAATCTTGCATCCAAGGCTTACACAGTCTATATCAACACACACACACACACACACACACACACACACACACAAAAGAAAAATCACATTACACAACACTGCAATATAGAGAACAATAAAAATGTTCAATGCTAAATGTTAGCAGATCCCTGAGACATACAGACACACAGCCATTCACAGCAGCCAAGCCTGTGACCAAAACAGCAACAAAATTTGGAGGCCACCCCATCAGTAGAGTTTTTGAGGCAGGTGTTTTAGTATCCTAGAGCTTGTATCATCTCTTCCTCCTTCATCCCTTTTCCCATACCCTTGTCCTCTGCCCAGTGCTGGCAAGGCTAGTGTTGTTGCTATTGTTGCTGCTGCTTTCTCCTGACTAACTGCTACTGCTCTGCCTTTTTTAGGGTCGCAAGAATACCGCGGCTGGGCGATGGTGTAAACTCTTCCCTTCTCTCACTTCTTCTCAATGCCCCAACAAGGTACACATACTCACTCACTACTGCTTAACTTCAGGTTATGTTATTTGCATGTGTGTGTGCGTGTGTGTATGTGGCTGCACACGTGTGTGTGTGTGTGTGTAAATCATGAAAATAGTGATGCAAAGATCTGTTTGTAGGACATTTTAAAAGAAAACTGAAATACTTGGGGCAATGAAAGGGCAAAAAACAAGGTCTAGTGATGGTCACCTTGTTTGTGTGATGGTGATAAGATTACTGGAACAAAGTGGGTGGAACCAGTTAGACTTAGGAAAGAGTGCAATATCTTTCCAAGTTTGTCTTTCACACTGTCCTGTCAATGAGAGACAGAGAGAGAGAGAGAGAGAGAGAGAGAGTGTGTGTGTGTGTGTGTGTGTGTAACTTTTGAAGACATTATTCTGTTTAGTTCTTATAACTGATGAGGGCATATAAGAATACTTCATCTTCATTTGTCCCTGTCTCTATACTTCATTCGGTCTTTTTATAAAACCTTAGCATTGCTTCATCTCATCACCAGTGTTATTCCCACACAGATTTTAACCAGTCTATGATTGAGAAACATGTATCCTGCATTGAGACATTGGACAGTACTGTAGTTGTAAAAGTAGTTGCAGCAGTAGTAATAGTGGCAGCTGCAATAGTGTTGTATCGAGGTAATTGGTGTAGTAATGAACTTGAGACTGCTGCCTCTCAGTGTGGCAAAGCTCATGCTATATCAGAATGTGTTAATATTGACATGCACGACTCTTATCTGAAGTGCTCTTTACTTACCAACTTGTTATGAATTTTTATCCCTTGATCCTGCATGAAGTCAAGATACTCACCCAATGCTTGTTCGTATCCTAAGTCATGACAGGTCGTGTCAAAACTGATTTCAGCCTAAAGATGAAGTTTAATTATCTTTGATTTTCCATATAAGTAATTGAAGTGGCCTGCTTAATGCTTTGATGTCATCATGATTCTCAGTTCTCAATAACACCTTAAAATGTTAACTTTACATGAGCTGCATCAGATCTACTCCTCAGTATTCTTGTATTCCTGAAAGGTTTGCATTAAACTTGTGTTTTCACCATCAACTCTCTGTCATTATTACAGTGAGAGACCTTCCCTAAGCCTTACAGCTGCAGTAGAAGGCAAGACTTTCCTCTTACTTCTGCTACTGCTGCTGCTACTACTCCTTCAGTGCCGAGCCACTGGGGCTACACGATGCAACACAGCTTGCTTCCTGATGTGTAGCTGTCCAAGAGTCTTCCACATGTGTCCTTCTGTACCAGCTCTCCCTACTCTCCAGGAGAGCAGGGCTGTGCCAAGAAGCCTGACGGAGACAGACAGACCTACAAACAGGCAGGCAATGGGTGGTGTTCTGTCCTTCAAAGCTGAGCTCTTATTCCCTGATGTGAAATCCTGGATCTTATCAGCACCATACAGGATACTTTGCTCAACTTAGTCTAAAATCAAGGCATTAGATGGTATGTTTTGTTCATATTTTATTGATATTCATTGTTGAGTTATTTTTATTATTATTATTATTTTTATTATTATTATTATTATTATTATTATTATTATTATTATTATTGGTGTTATTACAATTACACATTATCTTTGCCATTATTACTACAAAAATCTTAAACTAGACATGATGGGAGTGTTATTTCCTTCATTGTTGTGTTGGGTGAGAGAAGTGTAGTGCAACCTGATTAGCACCATTTCAATGTGCTTCTATTACTTCTTTGGTGCTCATTGTTCAAAGACACATGCTCTCACCTGGCCACCAAACTGGCTTGAGTTGGCTTGTCAGGAAGGGGCAGTGGAAGGAGGGGTCATGGATGTAATAGCCACCATAGTGACTCCCAATACTAAGCAAAAACTGAACACAGCAGGCTGGGATGCACAAGAGAGAGAGAGCTGAAGCTGTGTTTCTCACTAGCCAGACTCACCAATTCACTATGCTCATGGCCAGACTCCAGGGTTATGTGCACCTCCCTCGTGAAAAATGTAGCCATCAAATTGCACATTCATAAAGTTTGGAATTGTAGGCAACAATTTAAAGTACAAAGGTATTTGTACTCATCTGTGCTGTTTTAAGCAGCTTGACATGTAATGTTTAAAAGTATCTTGTAAAAGATTGGAGAACTTGCTGCCCATTGATGATGACCATTGCTTAATATTTTTCACAAACTATATCAAGAATGTGTCCAGTGGGATTTGACCTGACCTGACCTGGTAGGATTGGTCAGGATGATGTCAGAGGAGCTTGTCAAAGATTGGGCATTGCCATGAGGGTTGGATGGGGTGGTGACATGATGCAGGTGGAAATGGTGAGAATCAGAATGAAAGGAAGTTTCCACTCTTCCTGTCGCAACACAACCTCATAGTCCCATCACTAGTCAGTTATAGGTGAGTCAGGCTTTACAAAACACACAACACAACATTGGTCCCTCATGCCTCTGTGTTTGCAGCCAACCTGGTCTATCTGACCTGCCACCCACTCCCACTCACCATTTAC
The DNA here is from genome assembly GCA_020233015.1 of Callinectes sapidus. NCBI lineage: Eukaryota > Metazoa > Arthropoda > Malacostraca > Decapoda > Portunidae > Callinectes > Callinectes sapidus. The sequence goes on from CM035184.1 coordinate 2,289,207, forward strand.
TTTTTATTTATTTATTTATTATTTTATGGAAGATCTAGGCTGAAGCACTATACTCACCAAGAAATGAGCTTACTGAGGGTTTTATCAAGAATTAAATTACATGTATTTTGAAATAACTTAAATTATGCATGTTGCTGCATACTTTTATGTAACTGCCATTTTTTATAAATGGTTATGCTATTACTGTGTTGTTGATGATTTATTTATAAGGTTTATTTGCTTGTTTATTTATTTATATATTTGTTATTATTATTATTATTATTATTATCATTATTATTATTATTATTTTATTGTCATTATTATTATCTTTGTCCATACTATTGTTATTTATATATTTATTTGCTCTTTTTTTCTGAATGCCATTTGGCACATCCAGGAAAGGCTAATTTTGAAAGAAAAAAAAACATATTTCAGTCATTCATCCACTGATAATGGCTATAACAGACGTATACTTGTCAGGTGCAGCTATTTTAGGATTGTAGTACTTCTTTGAGTACTAGTGATCATTGCCTTGTAGTGTCTGTCATTGACCAGGATCCTGTCTTGACATGTGACTCTGTGAACTCACATTGTCAGTTCATGTGTCACCGTGCCGTACTATGTTTTGCCATGGTTGTGATAGTTAGTGTTTTAAAGTTTTCTCTGTGCTAGGACAAAGGACTTATATACAGTGACAGTTTTCCACAGATACAAAGTACAGCAATATCTTATTCTGATGAACCTGAGGCCTGCATGACTGCTTCAGTAAGCCCTGACTGGCCAGCCTCTGTCAATAGTGACTTTCTCAGAGAAAATAAAAGGGCAATGATCTGCATTCTTTAAGCCAATAGTGTTGAGGTTAGTGTCATTCAAGCCTCCAAGTGCAACCTTTCTTCGGCAGTGCAGGTGTGTCAGAATAAGGTATTTGTGTACAGCACAGCCTGAGAGCCCTGCAGCACTGCACACTGCCTCTCAGCTAACTGCCCCAATGTTGCCTTAGCAATGCCTCATCCCACTTAACCTAAAACTGATCATCATTCCATGGGCCAGAGTTAACCTAACTTACACATGGCACCTTTCCCCTTGACATTGTTATATATATATATATATATATATATATATATATATATATATATATATATATGTAGAGAGAGAGAGAGAGAGAGAGAGAGAGAGAGAGAGAGAGAGAGAGAGAGAGAGAGAGAGAGAGAGAGAGAGAGAGAGAGAGAGAGAGAGAGAGAGAGATTAGATATATATATATA
>CM035184.1:2290547-2310021 GCA_020233015.1 Callinectes sapidus
ATATATATATATATATATACACACACACACACACACACACACACACACACACACACACACACACATATATGCATGTATACCTACATACATACATGTACGTAAATGTACGATGCCTTTCATTATGTAATACCGATTACATTGTCTTTCTTATTTCCATATCAATCACTGTAAACCTCTGGCACCACAGCACAGTTTTATTAAGTTAGCACAATGCTGGCGTGTGAGAGGCTTCATGTCACCTCTTGTGTTAAGCCAAAGCTGGCCCACCAAAGATGTACATCCTTGACTTGCCACAGCACCATGGAAAGAAAGCACACTCCTCCATGATGATATGTCTTCACTACAAAAAATCTGTAGGCTTCTCATTCCCTCGCCTCACACATGCCAGGAGCAGACGGAGACTGTTGGCATGTAAGAGCAACAAAACCAAACCGAGAGAGAGGTCATGATATCAAGATGTGACCATAACTTGTCCCTCCTCCTTGTGGCCACCTTGATTGGTGAGCCAGCCAACAAGGAGCACCATGTTGGCTTCATACTTAACATGGTTACTATTTTATTCATTGCCTGAAGCTTTAATCTCCAACATCAGATACTACTATAGAATTTTACCAATATGAACTAGCTTAGTTCATGCAAACTTTAGGCAATTTTGTAAAATCACGACAGATGTGTCGTTGTATTAAATACTATGATAATGAACCATTTGTATTATTTTACTGGCTGTGAATAAGTGGTGGTTCAGGACTCCTATGTCCTTGAATCGAACCTGGATTACAAAATATGAGAATGTGTGGATTTCTTAATTTTATAGTGAATGTGTAGGTAAAGTAGTAGTGAAAATTATATATTTATCACTCCTCTGTGATGGTTGTGTTTATGTTCTTAACTTTGGTTGAGTATCAGTCATTCATCTGCTGTGCCTTGACCACCACACTTACCTTTCCAAGTAATTGGAATGTGGAGGATAGTTTCTTATCACCCAAAACCACTTCAAAGGGTTTCCAAAAGTCTTCCAGAAGTGAAGTTTGGTAACTCTTACCATACCATGTGCTGTTTTACATATTCTAAATCAGAAATAATGCAGCAAAGTATGAGATGATGGGTGCCTTGCGGTGACAAGAACAAGGAAGGAAATAAAACCTGAAATCTGCAGCTCAACAGTGATGACTACACAGCAGCCAAGTAAGATGATGGGTGCAGTGATGGTGTCTGCCTGTCCTGCATGTCTCCCACACCAGACTGGCTAGTATACCTTTCCTATTCTTAGATCACATTAAAAGTTTTATATCCAAACTATTTTTTGTATATCTAACTTGTTTAGCATCAGTCTTGTAGACTATCATTACGTAGTGGCAAAAATTAACGTGACAATTCAAAATTTGTGAGCCATCTTAGCATGTCTTATTGTCTTCTGAGTAATGGTACCTTTCCTCCAGAGTTTCCATGACTTGTGGTAGTGTGAAGGGGCAAAGCTTGCTGCAGGACACTTGAGAGAGACATCTTCAGTCCAGTTTTGTGCAGGTTGACTTTCACAGGTGTGTGGTCAATTGCTCCATTAGGTAAGGAGTGTTTCTTCATAGTAGCAAAGGAGTCCTGGTCTAGAGTATGGTGAAGCAGGGAGATATAGATAGAGGTGGATACATTTTTGTAGCAGTGATGGTGGCTGGTTTCTTCCAGAAATGGTGTCCTTTATCTTAACATATGTTGTGTTTTTAATTTTTCTACATACATTCTATTGAAAACTGATATTGGACTAGTTACCTCCTGAAGAGATCAGAGAAATTTGTTGTTACATATACATATGTACATATGTACATATGTAATTACATTTGCCTATATCTCCCATCCTAGCACAGAAAATTGACCGTTCACCTCCGGTGAGATCATTCCATGATCCACTCCACAATCCAACCCCTTTGCGCATACGCTAAGCCTACCTGCGGCCTCTGCTGGACACAGGACTCAGTCATTTTCTGTGCGAGGAGAGAGAGAGAGAGAGTGAGTGAGTATGGTGAATGACTGTGGTTTATAAACATACTGTGGGCAGAGAGAGAGAGAGAGAGACAGTGACAGAGACAGACAGACACAAGTGAGTGAGTATATGTTCGAGGGAGTGTGGTGAATGACTGTGGTTTATAAACATACTGTGGGTCTGCGGGGGCTCTCTCTCTTTCTCTTCTCTTCCTCCTCCTCTTATATGATAGGTTTGAAATTTTCCCTTTGGATCAGTTTAGGCAAAAAATGTATACTTAGTAAGTTTAAGGTGAGATTTGCATACAGGTTCTGGGAGGGTCTTGTGTACGCTTGTTAGAACTCCTTCCCCTGTCTGTTAGGGGAAAGGACGAGGCCTCTATGTGCAAATTGCAGCTTAATTTGATATATACAAGATAATTTTTTGGACAAATATAAAGTCAAAATTAGAAACTGAACATTTATTGAAAGTTCTAACATCTTTTGTATCCAATTGTCGACTTTTTCTACAACTTGATGGGCTGGACACTTTTCACTCCACCTCTTCTTCTGGACACGACTCCATCCAGACAGACTTCCTCAGCAACTCGTGGCTGGCAGGACGGCTCCATCTTGGCGTGTGGCAGTGGTGGTGAGGTGTGGTGTTGTCTTGCCGGCCACGATGGTGCTCGGAGCTCTTCCATTACTCAGGGGTGATGACCAGCAGTGTGCCATTGGGTTGACTTGGTGACTAACAGCTTCAAAATGCCCATGTTAACAGATTCTTTTGTACATAACTTTCTCTCACATGAATTTCCAGTGTCAAAATACATGTTAACTGCCCAATATTGGTGTTGGACTCAAGCCATTATCTCAGCAGTATATTTGAAGTTGATAAAATAATGGTTCAAGTATTAAATCAATTTCAGGAGAGTTAACATGGACTCTAACAACAGCAATTCATTGAGAAAATATCCTACATACTGAAGAACGTCTCTTAAATACATATTTTTCCCTAGACAAATTTTTCCTCTTAAAAATGTTAACAAACCAAAGTTTCATGTTATCTTTAAGCCATTATTATATCAACAGCTACAAATTTACTCTTGATGATAATGGCCTAAATATAACAAATTTCTGGAGAGTTAGCATGAATTCTAAGAACAAATTCATCTTGGAAGAAATGTATATATCAAGAAACTTTCTTATATACGTAATTTCTCCACAAACAAATTTCTCTTAAAATCAACATTAACCTCCCAATATTGTTGTATTCGTCATTATTTCAACAACAGCTTCAAAATTACTGGAAATGACAATGGCATAAGTACAACATTAATTTTAAGAACAAAAATTGATCTTGGAAGAAATGTACATATTTAAGAATCTGTGTCAACATGAGCCCTAGAACTACATGAGATGAAGACAACATTTTTCATGGCCAACGCTGCTTCCTTCAGACCAGACAACCCATCTTGAAAATATTGAATTCTTCAACTTTCTCCTTTCTCTTGCTCTTGACTGCACCTCCTGGGGCCAGCGGGGTGGGGGCTTCCTTGACCCTAGAAACCCGTCACCCACTTCTTGGAGTCTTTTCCCTGAGAGAGAGAGAGAGAGAGTATATATGTTTGAGGGAGTGTGGTGAATGACTGTGGTTTATAAACATACTGTGGGTCTGTGGGCTGAGAGAGAGAGAGAGAGAATATATGTTTGAGGGAGTGTGGTGAATGACTGTGGTTTATAAACATACTGTGGGGGACATACTGTGGAGAGAGAGAGAGAGAGAGTATATGTTTGAGGGAGTGTGGTGAATGACTGTGGTTTATAAACATACTGTGGGTTGAGAGAGAGAGAGAGAGAGTATATGTTTGAGGGAGTGTGGTGAATGACTGTGGTTTATAAACATACTGTGGGGACATACTGTGGAGAGAGAGAGAGAGGGAGAGAAATATGTTTGAGGGAGTGTGGTGAATGACTGGGGGGGGACATACTGTGGGTCTGTGGGCTGTGGTGAGAGAGAGAGAACTGTACACAGAAATATAAAAGGTAATACAAACATAATTAGACAGGGGCTGGACCAGGCAGTAAGCTACCTGCCAAGTCCCTGTCATCATGGCAGGGGAGCATCATGCACCATCTTGAGCAGCTCCTCAGATGTCTCCTGTGCTCGCCCAACTACTTCCTCCTCTGGCAGGTCGTCAGCTGTCTGCTAGTACCTTAACCGCACTGTGGTGGGGCAGACCAGGTGGTAGTGGTGAAGGGGACGACAGGCCAGATGTCCACAATGCTGACACCTCATCCTCAAAATCAGCCCACAGTCTGGCCAGTGTGCTGTAGCCCATCCTCTCTAAAAGTTGATATGATATTAAATTCAATGTACTCAGGATTAACTGTTCCATTCAAAATTTTTCATCATGAGTCATTACATTACAAAATTCAACTTCCATTCTCTCTACTTCTATCTGATGCTCATTTTTAACGGGAAACATTATGAACAACATTATTATCAACATTATTACATTATGAAGCATCTTTACTGTCCCTGCAATAATCATGAGGCAAGTAATATTCCTTCACACACACACAGCAATCAATATACAAAAATTCAAGGAAATACTGGATATGGAGATATGGAAACAGAACTCTATGAGCCCTGCTCAAATCCTGTAAAATACTAGGTAAATAATAAAAAAAAAAAACTTGGCCTCCTCACCTCTAGTAATAAAAATAAATAAGAAATCGTAGTTTGGTTTGCTCTCTATTGCACTCAAGTTTCTATCTGCATCCATCTATAGCTGTTTATATTGCTTAGCCTTCCTTGGAATAACCCAAAGGAAACAACCAGACTGGTAATTAAACTGATGTAATGTAACACCCGCAAACACAAAACAAATACTCTCTGCAACACTGACCAGCAGGAAGTAAAAGACAGGCACACACACACCACACAGGGCGAGAACCCTGCGGATGGCGTCTGGTCTGATGACCAAGGCAGCATTATTAATAAACGCTTGTTTCAAAGCATAATTAATGTCACTGCCTCCTAAAGAAAGACGCGGACCCTGGCTTCCCTCTCTCTAAACCGCACATTTCCCTATTTGTAACGCGGTAACACCACACAACAACACATTCACACCGAAGAACACCCCCCCCCCTCCTCCCCCTCTCTCTCTCCGCTAATAAGGATGAACCCAATGTTCACGAGCAATGGGGGAGGTTGCAATCCTTCCCACGCTCCTGCCGACATCCACACATTATCTATGCTAACACACACACACACCTACAAATCTTCATCTTGTATCATGTTAATGAACGCTCTTGTCTGCCACGCAACAAATCACACTATCCACACCACATCATACAACATGGGATGGTAAGCAATGACAACTAGCAGTCCACGACACATCACAGCGAACAGTTCATAGCACACCACCAGATAAAGTAGGTAAACTCTGGAACTCCCCACCTGCCTCTGTATTTCCAACTTCCTACGACTTAACTATTCAAGAGGGAGGAAGGTTTCAAGACATTTATTTGTCACTGACTTTCGACTAACTATTGATCTTTCATGGGACTGGTATCTTTTTTTTTATATATACATATTTTCATTAATTTTGCTGTCCTTGAGCAAAAAAAAAAAAAAAAAAAAAAAAAAAAAAAAAACATCCCACCACTAGAAACCATACACAATATAGTTCAGAGCGATAAATAAATACCATAAATAAATGAGACGCCGAGAGAGAGAGAGAGAGAGAGAGAGAGAGAGAGAGAGAGAGAGAGAGAGAGAGAGAGAGAGAGAGAGAGAGAGCGCAGCACAACATAACAAACAACCGATGTACGACACAGCAGACAGATTAATAGTCTATGAACATCACATTTCCTAACTGTGTGTGTGTGTGTGTGTGTGTGTGCAGTATCAATGCCAGTCATGCATCCCACTCCCACCCTTCCTCTCCTTCAGGCACACACCAACCGACGAGAGAGAGAGAGAGAGAGAGAGCATGTGCATATTCACGGCAGAAAACCTGCAATATTAGGATCAGAATCTAAATGACATACGAGAACATACAGCTATCGCCACGCCCGCGTTATCGTGGGAGATCGTACCGTTATCGTGGAATCGGATCGTTATCGCAGAAACTAAAACCTCATCGTTATCGTGGAATCGCACCATTACCGTGAACACTGAAATCGTATCGTTATCGTGGAATCGTATCGTAATCGTGAAAACTGAAATCGCATCGTTGTCGTGTTAACTCCTATCGTTATCGTGAAAAATGGAATGGCATTGTGGTCTTCGGGACGCGCATAGTGATTATTTATGTGATTATATATTTATCATTATTTCGTTTATAAAGTATATAATGTAATTCATTAAAATAAATCCAATACAGCTCTTTTTTTCTTACATAAATCTTCGGTAGATGAAGTACAGTGGATATTCTTCCACATCAATATGAAATGGTGTTAAAATTGATAAAATGTCCATTGATAAAATGTCCATGTTTAAGCTTAAAAGATTCATTGAGAACCTTTTCATTGGTGATGTAATATACTTGTAATAATATTCGTAATTCAAGTGTTAGCTCTGCCTATGTACGTTTCGCTGCTTCTTTATTTCATATGTTGATGCGTTTATATGCACACGACGAATGTTCTCTCATACTACATAAATGGAAGATGTAGATCGCATACCAACGCAGCAGCAACAAACACCATGAGGTGGGAGAAGAGCGAGGCCTGGAGAACGATAATGGGAAAGGAAGCTAAAAGGAATCCCAAATGGAGAAGGGAAGATGGGAGGAAGACGAGCTCGCATGCTGGGAAAAGAACGTAGAGATGGAAGGCTGGACGTGCTGAGAGAGAGAGAGAGAGAGAGAGAGAGAGAGAGAGAGAGAGAGAGAGAGAGAGAATGCCTTCGGAAGGAAGCGAGAGCCAACAACACAGCAGCAGGAGAAGCGACCTTGGCAGTAACTGAGAGAGTGACAAGGAACATATAAGTAGAAACCTTGAGGGTGATCTAGCAGTGTTGCCACCACCACCATGGCGTCGGGACCCGTGGACAACATTATCCTGCTGGCCGACTGCTATAAGGTACGCGGGTGTTTGCAGGAGTGTTTACCCTTAGTACAATACACGTGTGCAGTAAAGATTGGCTCTAATGAAAATGAAAAGGCTAAGCTTGAAATATAGTCTTGTCTGAATTGGTACTAGGGTAGAAATTAAAGGCGAAGGATCCACTGCCTTTAGAGACGCGAGGAAGAGATGTTTAGAGTACATGTCCCCTTGTATTACTAATTTTCAGTCGAGCAACACATTCAGTTAAAGTTTTAATGCCTCACAACTTCTCAGACACGCGATTTTACACTAGCTGAATATATGAAATTTTCGTGTGGCACAGAAAGAACACAATGTTGTAAAGAACTTAATTCACTGCTCCTGTCCATGGAACCTAGATACATACATACATGCACACATACTTTCATACATACTGCTCGGAATGTTACCAAAATACGACGGTGGAATTAAAACGCAAATAAGAAAATTTATCACAAAGCAAACCTTATCCTGTTACCTTAATAACACTAAGATAAAATATGGTACACTTAACGCCCTTACCTAAAGTGGTAGCTGGCTGTTGTTGCTGATGCTACTATTGCTGCTACTACTAATCCTCGCCATCCCCAGCCCCATCCCGCATGCCAGTCGCGCCTCCAGACTATCGCCAAGTTGTTCTTCATCTAGCCCACTTCAGCTGTGAAGCAAAAGCATGAGTGAACGCAAAATATAGTCAAGGAGGAATAGTACGAGGGAACCAAAAAAGGGAAATTTTGTATAAATGTGTGTATATATATATATATATATATATATATATATATATATATATATATATATATATATATATATATATATATATATATATATATATTGAATGAGTGAGTGTGTGCGAAAAGTAGTGTAGATAGGTTATAAGAGAAAATAATATTGTAACTGGGAAGAACACAAGTATGGAAGCTAGATTATTTGATGGGGTGGCGAGAAGGCAGACAAGTTACAAAGTTTGCCTCCTCCTCCTACTCTATCGTGTGCGCATGAAACGGGGTAACGGAAATTAGGATGACGGTTGCAGTGTTGGGTTACATTAAAGAAGCATGAAGCATTTGTATGGACTGTAAAGATCCAAGTAACATGGGATAAGCATGGGAGTGAAACATAGGGAATATATTTGGGAGTGGCTGTGAAGTAATGCATCGTGAAGTACCAAGCTTGGATGAGATAATACTGTACTGTGGTCTGTGGAGAGGTAGAATGGGTACAGATAAATACCGAAGTGGTTAGGTCAAGTGACAAGGCTCAAGTGTGTACTATTGCCTCTGATATGTGAATGCAATGGGGAATCTGAATGCCTTTTCATCACTAACATTTATTATATAATAATTATATATCTAACCTCACTTACTACTGTATGTGCATCTACTCTACGCTCTTTGACACGTATTAAGCCTACCTGGATACCCTTTACTTTCCTCAGACAAGTTTCAAAAGTAAGTTGGGAGAGGGAGAGAGAGAGAGAGAGAGAGAGAGAGAGAGAGAGAGAGAGAGAGAGAGAGAGAGAGAGAGAGAGAGAGAGAGAGAGAGAGAGAGAGAGAGATTAGTATAGAGTTCTTCAGATGAGCAGAGTCCTCGTTAAGCTGTTAGCAGAATCACAAAAAGCTTTGAAAAACTTCCACTAGATAAAGTCTGCTAATTGGAGTCGAAGCAAGCCTATCGTAACTTAGAATATGAACCTCATCCGAAGTGTTGTTAACCCCTTCAGTACTAAGATGCATTTTCATATTTTATTCTACTTCTTGTTTGTCTATTTTATACAGCTTCAGAAAGTTATGTGGGGATTAAAATGGTACACACTGTGACCATTAATTTTCTTGCCTCCATAGATCCGTCGTAATGTTAATAAAATCGTCCAATCACACCCCAAAACTCAAGGTAAAAGTGTCCCAGTACTGAAGGGGTAGTCTCCCTTAATCAGATTGGACGATAAGCAAGCTAATTATTGTTATTTGTCTACTGATGATCGTGAAACCTTTACCAACAGTTGAGAATTAGTAGGCTACATTATCATCATGCATAACTCAAATGAAAATGAGACAAATTAAGTAGTTATAAGTAATTGACTATTTTCTCACATACTATTACAAGGTCAATATTAATGTAGGCTATCGAGCGAAACCACTTCACCATCGTTACGTAGACAGAACTATTGTTTATACCAAAAGACTGAGGTATTATTTCCTGGAACTGTTCACTTTATAACATTCATTACGATCAAACTTATGCGAAATGAGTAGGAAAAGAAAATATATACGATAAGCTTGCTCCCCTTCTTTCAACCCCACTACCGAGTTGAACTACGGTGATTACCCAAGTAGAATGATTTTTTTTTATTTGTTCGGTTATTTAACGTTTGCCGGTGGTTGGAAAGGCCACGCGATACTGTGCGAAAACGAGGTAAAAGTAGGTAAATACGCGATGACCATCTAACACAAGTACCGGTTACAAAAAAAAAAAAAAAAAAAAAAAAAAAAAAAAAAAAAAAAAAAAGTATTCATCATCAAGATTGGTGATATAACATCAATACATACAGTAACTTCATGTGTAAAAATGTAAGATTTAGGGACAACAAAGTATTCAATCAAGAAGACAAATAAATGTTTAAAAAGATAAAGACCCACAAAAGCATAAATTACCAAAGAAAACCAAATAAACAATGGAACGCATTACCTGAACAAGTGGTGCAGGTACGCAGAGTACCGTACGTATTGTTATAGAGATAAGCAAATAATAATAATAAACGAAGAAACACAATAATACCAAATATCAAGAATTGATGAGCGAAAGCATATACTGCCCATAATAATACAACAAAAACTAAAATATAATAAAGTATAGCATGTAGCTAGAATTCAAAGACCAAACATGATACTAGCTTAGTTCAAGAAAAGCTAACCGCATAAACGAACAAAATTAAATATTGTCCATTGTATGCATAACACACACACACACACGCACAATTACAATCGCATCCCCTATCCGTACCCCCACCCCTCCAGCACCCCCCTAAAAATCAAGGCCTCTCCCTACTGGAAGACACAACGCTTATCAAACTACCACTTATACGTAAAAGCATAGAAACACGATAAGTACGTGGCAGTTACTTCAGCAAAACTAGATTCGATAAAATGAAAATAAAAATGACCTATATAACAAAGCCATATACTTACCAAAAGAAAGTTATGCCTGTCACCGCTAAACAAACAAGGAAAAGGCGGTGACGTAAATAGAGACACGTCCCTGCCCCGCTACCACGTCCTTTATTCCTCCTTCCAAACGAACAAATGGGACACGCCAGTACAGGGAAGACTGATGTCGACTCCTAAACCGAACAAGCGAAGCTGTTTCGAGACCTGTGATGCGTCGCGTTTCGTGGCGTTCCTTTATTCCATTTTCTTTCAACGAGTGTCTCTTAAACTGCACATGGAAGCTGGTGTTATGATTCTAGTTTGAGTTGATACAAATGTGGGGGAGAAGCAGAATATGTATGTATGTGATGTTTGTTTGCTAGCATGATTAGTAATTATCGTTGTGATGTGCGCTTGTTTTCTCTCTCTCTCTCTCTCTCTCTCTCTCTCTCTCTCTCTCTCTCTCTCTCTCTCTCTCTCTCGAACATTTTTTTTTTCTAAATATACCTGTGTGTTTTGGAACATTTTTTTCCTAAGTAATAATATAAGTGTGTTTAAGACTAGTTGCGAAAGAGAGAGAGAGAGAGAGAGAGAGAGAGAGAGAGAGAGAGAGAGAGAGAGAGAGAGAGAGAGAGAGAGAGAGAGAGAGTGTACTGATTATTGTTTTCTCTCTTTTCAGTCCTCGCATTACAAAGTTTATCCACCGGGCACCACCAAGCTCTATGCCTACTTCGAGTCCCGCGGAGGAAAGTAAGAGAGAGAGAGAGAGAGAGAGAGAGAGAGAGAGAGAGAGAGAGAGAGAGAGAGAGACGGGGGGCAGGAAGACCCATAATTCACCTTCCTCAACATCCTTTCACTTGTGCATCCTATCTCCCTTCCTACTACGTTCTCTCTCTCTCTCTCTCTCTCTCTCCTCTCTCCTCTCTTCCTCCGTCTCTCTCTCTCTCTCTCTCTCTCTCTCTCTCAGAAAGTCTTTACCATCCCTTCCTACCTGCTTCCTCTCACCATTCTCTTTTTCTTTCAAGTATTTTCTTTCCTTCACTTTACTTCTTCTCTTCACCACCAGGTATTCTAAACAAGTCCCCCCTTCCTCTCATTACTCTATTGATCACACTATCAATTCCCTTCGTTGGACATTATCCCATCCTTCCTTACGCATTTCTTCCTCCACCCCACCACCCAAACATCTTCCTACTTGTCTTCATGCACACACTATTCTCTTAAGCCCTTCAGTACTAGGACACATTTTTACCACGAGTTTTGGGGTATGATTAGGCGATTTTATTAACATTTGGAATGGTTTATAGAGGTTAATCAATGGCTACAGTCTGTGCTATCTTAATCTCCACAGGAGTTTTCGAAGCTGTAGAAAATCACCCAATACTAAGAAGAATGAATACAAAAAACGCGTCCCAATACTGAAGGGGTTAATCACATAATCTTCCCTTCGCTAAGTATTTTTGTTTTTTCCTTCTTTCCTTCCCTATGTCTCCCTCAACACACCGCACCATCTTTATTAGTTTAAGGTTGAGTTTCTTCCCTTCGTCAGGTACCCGTACACCGTGTTCTTCGGGTTGCAATACATCCTGAAACGATGGCTGTGTGGACCAGTACTGACGAAGGAGATGGTGGAGGAGGCTAAGGAGGTGATAGGGCAGGTGTTCAAACGAGACGACGTGTTCAACGAGGCTGGATGGAACTACGTGGTGGAGGTAAGAACGAGATAGACGAGAGAGGAAAATGGAAATGATTCCATTAGGTGCCGCAACAGCTTAGGTCTATGGCACGACTAGGGTTAACGAGAGAGAGAGAGAGAGAGAGAGAGAGAGAGAGAGAGAGATGCATTTTTACTAGACGTTTTTACTTTTCCTGGGCTGTTTTGGCTACACTGCTCTCCTCTGGCTAAGGAAAGCTAGGCTAGATGAAAATGCTTGATGAAGGTCAGGACGAGATGAACGAGAGAAGGAAATGGTACTTTTACAAGGAAATTCTCAACACAAGACCTTTATATTATAATTCCTACGTTGTTTGTTTTTGGCTACACTGCTCCTCTCTGATCAACCCTCAATCTGCTCTCACGATCACTTATATAAATCAGCCCACCACCAATCCCGTGACACTGTGATCTTCTATATAATAAATTGTTATCAAGGGATAAGCTGCATTTTAAGGAAAGCTGCGCTAAGAACTCGGTAACAAGGAAGTGAAATGTGAAAGAAGAATGAAGGAGAGGTGGTGGAAGGAGAAAGGTAATGTAGTTGGAGATTACAAAATTTAAAAAAGAAAAAGGGAAAGAAAGAACAGATGGGGGTAAAAGAAAAAGAGTTAAGACAAGAAGGGATGACCGGACAGATGAACGAGTGAAAAAACTGAACTAGCAAACAAACGAACCATTACCAAGTGAGGCAGTACACAAAGGAATCAGTGACCTGAACCAAAGACAAATGAACCTATGTTAAATGAACCAGTGAATCAAGGAAATAAGACTATAAAAAGAATATTTGATTTGAGCGGACATAGTTTAATATCAAGAAGGGCAGATAAAACTGAGGGAGGGGATAGGAAAAAAAAAAAAAAAACATGGTATGAAAACAATATCTAAACAGGCTGACTAAATATATTAGGAACTGTGAAAGAAGGAAATAGAAAGATATTCCACAGGAGAAAGAAAGAAAGAGATGAGCGAGACATATGAGAGGACTAGGAAAAGAGCAGAGAAAGGAAGTGGTAACAATAATATGACTGTTAGGAGGACAAGAAGCAGACTAGAAAGAAAGAAGAATGATAAGGAATGGAAGAGAAGAAAAACAGTTAAGAAGGAAGAATAATGAAAGGAAAAGAGGAAGAAAGGAGGAAAGAAGGATGAGAGGCTGACTAGAAAGAAAAAGAAGGAAAGGAAAGCATGAAAATGAAGAGTGAAAAAATAAAAAAATAAATAGTACTGAAGATGATGTTAAAGAATAAAACGAAAAATTCTAGAGTGGATGAGTTCTTAACAAAGGTTTTAGAGAAAAGTTCAGCTTTAGAGACAGATGAGATGGTAGTGGTGCCATCAGGATGAAAATTAATAAAGGTGGAAAAGATTAAGAAATAACATTATTGGAGATGTTTTGGGCCAGATGCCAGCAGAAGTCTTGCAGGAAGTTAGATATCAAAATATTATGACATTTTCTATTGATGAAGTACTGTTTAGCTAGTTGGAAAACAGAATTGGCATTTTTCAAGGCAGAAATATAAAGTGCATGAGATTCAGGTAATGGAATGATCACATATCTTTTGTGGGCAACTTCTCTATCATGTATAGTGAGAGAACTTGCAGTGTTAAACCAAGGTTTGGAAGATTTAGGTCAAAAGAAAGAGTGAAAAGTGTATATCTCCATACTAGACTCTATCACCTGTGTTATGCGCTCAACACACAGACGAGGGTCTCTGAACATGAAAGCAGTAATCATTCCAAGGAAAACCAGAACAATGTCTCCTCAAGTCCTCCCAACAGGCAGAGGAAAAATGCAGGAGGATCTCCACTTTGGGGGAACTTAAGGAGGGATTGAAGAAATAGGACATAATGAGATAGTCATCAGAGAAGCCAAATAGAGAAGATAGGGTGATAGCATAAGCAACAAATTAAAAGAAAATAGATAAATCATTCTCTCTCTCTCTCTCTCTCTCTGACCACAGCATCATGGAGGTCGTTTGCCACTACGCATCAAAGCTGTGCCCGAGGGAAGTGTACTGCCCACCAGAAACGTCCTTTTCACCGTCGAGAACACTGATCCCGCCGTGCCCTGGCTCACCAACTTCTTTGAGGTGAGATGCCACTGAGCACACCATTAATTGAGTAATATATATGATGAAGAAATTATTGCATAGGATTTTTGTATATTGAGGGCTTGAGGTAATAGCCAACCTCTACTTTCATGTGTAAGAATAATGAAATCCCTTCTCTATGTTCATATGTAAGAATAATAAAATTTTCTCCTTCTGAACAGACAGTGCTGGTGCAGACGTGGTACCCCATGACGGTGGCTACAACCTCCAGCGTGTATCGCCAGCTCATCACCCACTACCTACACCTCACCCACGACACAGATGAGATGGCAGAGTACATGGTGAGAAGGAACAATTTTCCCATCTCACCTCATCAGCTCTCAACAAGCTCTAGTTAGAGTTGTGTGGTGTTTCAAAGATCTTTTTGTAATTCCAGGAATATTCTAATTACCTAACTCTGTTTGTACCTTAAATATTATTATTACTATTACATATTCTTATTATTCAAAACCATTATAGCTTCCTTCATTACATACAAATACATATTCTAAATAATTTGTACCCACTTTAATCCCCTCAGTACTGGGAAGCACTTTTTACCTTCAGCTTAGGATACAATTAGATAATTTCATTGACATTATGGAGTTCAAAAGATTAATGGCCAGAGACTGTACTGTTTTAATCCCCACTAGAGTTTCTGAAGTTGTATAAAATCTCCCAACAGTAACCAGAATGAAAATTAAAATGTGTCACTGTACTGAAAGGGGTGATAACAAAAATCAACCTCTATCACTACTATTCCTTTCAGTTGCATGACGCTGGGTACCGAGGCGTGTCCTCAGTGGAATCAGCAGCCTTGGGAGGGGCGGCTCACATGCTCAGTTTCAAGGTGTGTGTGTGTGTGTGTGTGTGTGTGTGTGTGTGTGTGTGTGTGTGTGTGTGAGAGAGAGAGAGAGAGAGAGAGAGAGAGAGAGAGAGAGAGAGAGAGAGAGAGAGAGAGAGAGAGAGAGAGAGAGAGAGAGAGAGATTATCAATTTTATCCTAACTTCTAACCCAATGAAAAACATCCATTCATCTTCACACAAATTAGAATTCCTGTCACAAACACCTTAACACCTCGCTATCAGTATCCTAATGTCCCTGTCACCTCCTCACCTCTCCTACAAACATCATCCAATCACCACCTCATTACTGTATCATTATTTACACCCCAACATTTTCCTATCATCTTCCTGTTCCCATGACTAAACATTCCATCAACTGCTCTTGCTCACAATCTTCCCATCCTCATCACTTTCCTATCACTCTCATTGTTTCCATCTCATCTATAAACACCACATTGTTCTCCTACACCAATGACTACTTTTTTCTAACACCCCACCTCTCGCTGCCCCATCACAGTCCTCAGACACCGTGGCAGGGACCTCCCTCCTACGGAAGTTCTATGGGCTGAAGGGTGTGGCAGGATTCTCCACGCCCTCTTCAGAGCACTCAACAGTCACATCATGGGGCAAGAATAGAGAGCTGCAGTCACATCGCCATATGCTGGACACCTACCATCAAGGTAACTAACACACATATATATACACACACAGTTTTCAAAAGGGACATAACAAGCCTTGACCTACAAGTACACAGGTCTGCAAAACCAAAAAGGGAGGAATATGTATAACTAAAAAAATACTTGTACTCATACTGAGCTACCTATACATGCTATAAAATTAAAATGGAAGTAATCATGTACTATATAAATCCCCCATAAGACAGACCAACTTAAGGGGAAGACCAATTTGAGTTATCCCAAAAATCAGAGTAACCTGAGTTTTTTCCACATTTTGCAAGCTTGTTAACCTTCACAATTGAAATGGTCTGAGTAAGATATTTTGTAAATAGGTGCTAAACACATGACACACGCACCCTCATACAAATGCAACACACACACACAAAAGAGAAAAAAATGTAACAGCATGTCTGAAACAACAAAGTATGATCCCAATTCATCAGTCTGTTCAGAGTAATTACTGAAAGAAATATGAAACACTGCCTCTGAAGCCAATACACTTGATATCTATTGTTATGCCTTGCTTTATTCATTATTTGCATCACTGTTATCACAATGTATTACTTTTTGCCATTGTTGGAGGGAAATGACTCCATTCCAATTTTGTATGTGAATGAATATCTAATTCTCTCTCTCTCTCTCTCTCTCTCTCTCTCTCTCTCTCTCACAGGGGACGCAGGGTGTGTATGTGACTCCTACGACATCTGGAAGTGCTTAGAGGAGATGTGGGGTGGAGAGCTGAAGGAGCTGGTGCTAGAGAGGGGCCAGAGGGGCGGCTGTGTGTACCTCAGGCCTGATAGTGGTGACCCCAAAGCTGTAGTGCTCAAGGTGAAGAGAACACATACACAAACACAAAAACAAAATAAAAAACACACATACAGTTTAATGTAGCAGTGGCACATTCAGCTAAAAAAAAGGGAGTACCCAGATTTGAGTCCTGGGGCAGTAAGGCAGATAGGCAAGCCTCTTATGTGTAGCTCCTGTTCACTTGGTATCAAGTGGGTATGGGATGTAACTTGGGGGATTATGGCCTTGCTGTCTTGGTGTGTTATGTGATGTGGTGGTCTCAGTCCTACCTGAATATGGCTCAGTAAGACCTGCAAGCTCTTAACTCTTTTCATAGGGGAACAGCTAGCTGGGCAAACAGTATATGACCATGGTGAAAGGTAAATACACAGTTTTCCCCTCTTACATAAAAAGAGAAGAAAAACACATCCTTAATCACATTCTTGATTCTTTCTTTGTGTTGGTATTGGTGCTGCAGTAAATAATTAATTAATGTGGTGGTGATGATCCACCTTTCCCTCTCCTTCCCAACAGAGCCTGGAGATCCTAGGGAAGGCCTTTGGCACAGAAAGCAATAAAAAAGGCTACAAGATGCTGCCCTCGTGTGTAAAGGTCATCCAAGCAGATGGAATTGACCTCCATTCACTATGTATGTACAAGGATAAGTACCATTGTCTCTGTGACCAGAGGATGTGGTATAATCTTAATCTAATATACAAAGATACAAACATACACACATATGCACACACCAAAATCATTTCCGAAACAATTCTAACTATTGTTTCACATCACCATTGAGTTAAAAATCAAGACATGGTTTCAGTATAAAAGTCTCTCACCATCCTAAACATGGCATATGAGAGGGGGAATGTGACCTTGCCAATACCTCTACCTGACCTGACTTGCCAGTAACTCTTAACCTGCCTTCACACATCCAGTCTCATTCTTGAGAGAGAGAGAGAGAGAGAGAGAGAGAGAGAGAGAGAGAGAGAGAGAGAGAGAGAGAGAGAGAGAGAGAGAGAGAGAGAGAGAGGAGAAGAGAGAGCTGTCAAAAATCAGACTGCAACCAAACAGGTAGTTTAGAGTGACCTGAGTATTGTGGCCTTCTTACATACAAAAATAAAAGGGGACATGAATAAACAAATTAATAAACAAAAACAGGGAAATAAAAGGTAAGAGTGAGAGCAATTGTGGGTGGCAAGAAGTGAGTGTATGAGTGTTTGATGTAATTGTGTATGTCAGTAAATCTATGAACTTGTCAGGTTGAAAGTGACGACAGGGAGAAGCAGGAGCGGCAGGAAGGAAAGGATGAAGAAGAATAGGGGAGGGAGAAAAAGGAAGAGACTGAAGAGACTGTGGCCACTGCTTTATGTACCACTATAGTTACTATCACTACCATTACTACAAATATGTATGAATAACACAATAGTTCCACTAAGAATATCACCACCATCACCACCTTCTCTCAAAACCTGTCTAAATGTCTGTACAATAATAATAATAATAATAATAATAATAATAATAATAATAATAATAATAATAATAATAATAATGACCTTAACACACAGGGGAGATCCTGAAGTATGTTAAAGAACATGGCTGGAGTACTGGCAGTGTCTTCTTTGGTGCTGGTGCAGCACTCCTGCAGAAGGTCAGTTCTCTCTCTCTCTCTTCTCTTCTCTACTCTGTTCCTGGTTGACACACCTAATAACAGCTAATGGAGGTGTTGTTATCCTGCCCAGGTGCACCGTGACACCCAGAAGTGTGCCTACAAGGTGAGCTATGCAGAGGTGGAAGGTGAGGGTGTGGAGGTGTTCAAGCAGCCCATCACTGACCCAGGAAAGACCAGCAAAAAGGGGAGGCTGACCCTGGAGCGAGGTGAGGACGGAAGATACAACACAGTGCAGCATGGCAAGGGAGACCCAACTAAGGTGTGTATTGCAGCAGCAACAATTAAACAGTGATGGAGTATTTTTATTGTAAAGAGGTGTGTTTGGAGAAATGGACAATAGAGTGTAAAAGATCACAGTGAAATATGTTACTATAGATGCAAAGAAAAATAATATACAAGACTGGTCACGATCTCTTATCTATTTCCACTGAAACAGGAGTTGGGCGGAGGGCAACACAGTGATTGGTGCACTGTTTCAAGGACACTAATGAGGCTACTGCACTCACACCACTTTCCAAATCTAACAGACCTTATGAACTTTTTTTTCGTTGATTTTCTGTATTGTCAGCCTTGGTTCTTAAGCCATCTACCTGAAGATAAGTGTAGGCCAGACTTGCAGAGTGTAGTTAGTGCAATAGCCTCACCAGTATCCAACAAACTGTGTACTAATTACTGTGTTATTCTCAGCCTAACTAGTTTGAAGGGAGATAAATAGATTGTGGCCAGCCCTGCATGATGTTTTCCATTGCCATCTATAGTATCATATTTCTCCATGATCTTTTGTCTTTTATGGTCCACTCCTCCAAAAATATCTCTTTACAGTTAAAATATTCCATCATTATCAAATTGTCACTTTTGCTGATAAATTCTGTCATTCCCTCACTTGTGTCCTTTATCATAGACTCAAAATCTTCATTGCTGCAGGATGTTGTAAGAGGTGGAATATAGTACACCACAATCTCTCCTTTTCCCTTCTTCCTTTATCCCTTTGCATCATTTTGGCAATTTCTTTTCCATAGCTAATTTCTTCAACTCCCAAGTCTTTCCTTGCCAAAATTATCCTGTCTTTTCTCCATTCGATATATTTTCCATTGCTAATATCCAGACATGCTAATTTATTGCTTAACTTTGTTTCGGCTATTATATTATTAAAACTATTTATTTTCGTTTAGATAGTCATTCAACTTCAGCTACAATTAAACTAGCCCATTAACATTAAGGCAAGACACCTTCAGTTCCTTCCCTCCATCTCCTTCAGCCTGACATACAATTTCTTGAACCACATCTCAGTGAACATTAACTTTTTCTCAGTTTCTATCCTGTTCTCATTTTTTCTTGGCTTATGTAAATACTAAACATGTGTAAGGAAAAGGGACAGTGGAATAGATTGGTAATATGAAAAAAAAAAAAAAAAAACTGTGATGAGAGAGAGAGAGAGAGAGAGAGAGAGAGAGAGAGAGAGAGAGAGAGAGAGAGAGAGAGAGAGAGAGAGAG
>CM035184.1:2310041-2320825 GCA_020233015.1 Callinectes sapidus
GACCTGAACCAAAGACAAATGAACCTATGTTAAATGAACCAGTGAATCAAGGAAATAAGACTATAAAAAGAATATTTGATTTGAGCGGACATAGTTTAATATCAAGAAGGGCAGATAAAACTGAGGGAGGGGATAGGAAAAAAAAAAAAAAAACATGGTATGAAAACAATATCTAAACAGGCTGACTAAATATATTAGGAACTGTGAAAGAAGGAAATAGAAAGATATTCCACAGGAGAAAGAAAGAAAGAGATGAGCGAGACATATGAGAGGACTAGGAAAAGAGCAGAGAAAGGAAGTGGTAACAATAATATGACTGTTAGGAGGACAAGAAGCAGACTAGAAAGAAAGAAGAATGATAAGGAATGGAAGAGAAGAAAAACAGTTAAGAAGGAAGAATAATGAAAGGAAAAGAGGAAGAAAGGAGGAAAGAAGGATGAGAGGCTGACTAGAAAGAAAAAGAAGGAAAGGAAAGCATGAAAATGAAGAGTGAAAAAATAAAAAAATAAATAGTACTGAAGATGATGTTAAAGAATAAAACGAAAAATTCTAGAGTGGATGAGTTCTTAACAAAGGTTTTAGAGAAAAGTTCAGCTTTAGAGACAGATGAGATGGTAGTGGTGCCATCAGGATGAAAATTAATAAAGGTGGAAAAGATTAAGAAATAACATTATTGGAGATGTTTTGGGCCAGATGCCAGCAGAAGTCTTGCAGGAAGTTAGATATCAAAATATTATGACATTTTCTATTGATGAAGTACTGTTTAGCTAGTTGGAAAACAGAATTGGCATTTTTCAAGGCAGAAATATAAAGTGCATGAGATTCAGGTAATGGAATGATCACATATCTTTTGTGGGCAACTTCTCTATCATGTATAGTGAGAGAACTTGCAGTGTTAAACCAAGGTTTGGAAGATTTAGGTCAAAAGAAAGAGTGAAAAGTGTATATCTCCATACTAGACTCTATCACCTGTGTTATGCGCTCAACACACAGACGAGGGTCTCTGAACATGAAAGCAGTAATCATTCCAAGGAAAACCAGAACAATGTCTCCTCAAGTCCTCCCAACAGGCAGAGGAAAAATGCAGGAGGATCTCCACTTTGGGGGAACTTAAGGAGGGATTGAAGAAATAGGACATAATGAGATAGTCATCAGAGAAGCCAAATAGAGAAGATAGGGTGATAGCATAAGCAACAAATTAAAAGAAAATAGATAAATCATTCTCTCTCTCTCTCTCTCTCTCTGACCACAGCATCATGGAGGTCGTTTGCCACTACGCATCAAAGCTGTGCCCGAGGGAAGTGTACTGCCCACCAGAAACGTCCTTTTCACCGTCGAGAACACTGATCCCGCCGTGCCCTGGCTCACCAACTTCTTTGAGGTGAGATGCCACTGAGCACACCATTAATTGAGTAATATATATGATGAAGAAATTATTGCATAGGATTTTTGTATATTGAGGGCTTGAGGTAATAGCCAACCTCTACTTTCATGTGTAAGAATAATGAAATCCCTTCTCTATGTTCAAATGTAAAAATAATAAAATTTTCTCCTTCTGAACAGACAGTGCTAGTGCAGACGTGGTACCCCATGACGGTGGCTACAACCTCCAGCGTGTACCGCCAGCTCATCACCCACTACCTACACCTCACCCATGACACAGATGAGATGGCAGAGTACATGGTGAGAAGGAACAATTTTCCCATCTCACCTCATCAGCTCTCAACAAGCTCTAGTTAGAGTTGTGTGGTGTTTCAAAGATCTTTTTGTAATTCCAGGAATATTCTAATTACCTAACTCTGTTTGTACCTTAAATATTATTATTACTATTACATATTCTTATTATTCAAAACCATTATAGCTTCCTTCATTACATACAAATACATATTCTAAATAATTTGTACCCACTTTAATCCCCTCAGTACTGGGAAGCACTTTTTACCTTCAGCTTAGGATACAATTAGATAATTTCATTGACATTATGGAGTTCAAAAGATTAATGGCCAGAGACTGTACTGTTTTAATCCCCACTAGAGTTTCTGAAGTTGTATAAAATCTCCCAACAGTAACCAGAATGAAAATTAAAATGTGTCACTGTACTGAAAGGGGTGATAACAAAAATCAACCTCTATCACTACTATTCCTTTCAGTTGCATGACGCTGGGTACCGAGGCGTGTCCTCAGTGGAATCAGCAGCCTTGGGAGGGGCGGCTCACATGCTCAGTTTCAAGGTGTGTGTGTGTGTGTGTGTGTGTGTGTGTGTGTGTGTGTGTGTGTGTGTGTGAGAGAGAGAGAGAGAGAGAGAGAGAGAGAGAGAGAGAGAGAGAGAGAGAGAGAGAGAGAGAGAGAGATTATCAATTTTATCCTAACATCTAACCCAATGGAAAAACATCCATTCATCTTCACACAAATTAGAATTCCTGTCACAAACACCTTAACACCTCACTATCAGTATCCTAATGTCCCTGTCACCTCCTCACCTCTCCTACAAACATCGTCCAATCACCACCTCATTACTGTATCATTATTTACACCCCAACATTTTCCTATCATCTTCCTGTTCCCATGACTAAACATTCCATCAACTGCTCTTGCTCACAATCTTCCCATCCTCATCACTTTCCTATCACTCTCATTGTTTCCATCTCATCTATAAACACCACATTGTTCTACACCAATGACTACTTTTTTCTAACACCCCACCTCTCGCTGCCCCATCACAGTCCTCAGACACCGTGGCAGGGACCTCCCTCCTACGGAAGTTCTATGGGCTGAAGGGTGTGGCAGGATTCTCCACGCCCTCTTCAGAGCACTCAACAGTCACATCATGGGGCAAGAATAGAGAGCTGCAGTCACATCGCCATATGCTGGACACGTACCATCAAGGTAACTAACACACATATATATACACACACAGTTTTCAAAAGGGACATAACAAGCCTTGACCTACAAGTACACAGGTCTGCAAAACCAAAAAGGGAGGAATATGTATAACTAAAAAAATACTTGTACTCATACTGAGCTACCTATACATGCTATAAAATTAAAATGGAAGTAATCATGTACTATATAAATCCCCCATAAGACAGACCAACTTAAGGGGAAGACCAATTTGAGTTATCCCAAAATCAGAGTAACCTGAGTTTTTTCCACATTTTGCAAGCTTGTTAACCTTCACAATTGAAATGGTCTGAGTAAGATATTTTGTACATAGGTACTAAACACATGACACACACACCCTCATACAAATGCAACACACACACACACAAAAGAGAAAAAAATGTAACAGCATGTCTGAAACAACAAAGTATGATCCCAATTCATCAGTCTGTTCAGAGTAATTACTGAAAGAAATATGAAACACTGCCTCTGAAGCCAATACACTTGATATCTATTGTTATGCCTTGCTTTATTCATTATTTGCATCACTGTTGTTATCACAATGTATTACTTTTTGCCATTGTTGGAGGGAAATGACTCCATTCCAATTTTGTATGTGAATGAATATCTAATTCTCTCTCTCTCTTTCTCTCTCTCTCTCTCTCTCTCTCTCTCTCTCTCTCTCTCTCTCTCTCTCTCTCTCTCTCTCTCTCTCTCTCTCTCTCTCTCTCTCTCTCACAGGGGACGCAGGGTGTGTATGTGACTCCTACGACATCTGGAAGTGCTTAGAGGAGATGTGGGGTGGAGAGCTGAAGGAGCTGGTGCTAGAGAGGGGCCAGAGGGGCGGCTGTGTGTACCTCAGGCCTGATAGTGGTGACCCCAAAGCTGTAGTGCTCAAGGTGAAGAGAACACATACACAAACACATAAAAACAAAATAAAAAACACACATACAGTTTAATGTAGCAGTGGCACATTCAGCTAAAAAAAGGGAGTACCCAGATTTGAGTCCTGGGGCAGTAAGGCAGATAGGCAAGCCTCTTATGTGTAGCTCCTGTTCACTTGGTATCAAGTGGGTATGGGATGTAACTTGGGGGATTATGGCCTTGCTGTCTTGGTGTGTTATGTGATGTGGTGGTCTCAGTCCTACCTGAATATGGCTCAGTAAGACCTGCAAGCTCTTAACTCTTTTCATAGGGGAACAGCTAGCTGGGCAAACAGTATATGACCATGGTGAAAGGTAAATACACAGTTTTCCCCTCTTACATAAAAAGAGAAGAAAAACACATCCTTAATCACATTCTTGATTCTTTCTTTGTGTTGGTATTGGTGCTGCAGTAAATAATTAATTAATGTCGTGGTGATGATCCACCTTTCCCTCTCCTTCCCAACAGAGCCTGGAGATCCTAGGGAAGGCCTTTGGCACAGAAAGCAATAAAAAAGGCTACAAGATGCTGCCCTCGTGTGTAAAGGTCATCCAAGCAGATGGAATTGACCTCCATTCACTATGTATGTACAAGGATAAGTACCATTGTCTCTGTGACCAGAGGATGTGGTATAATCTTAATCTAATATACAAAGATACAAACATACACACATATGCACACACCAAAATCATTTCCGAAACAATTCTAACTATTGTTTCACATCACCATTGAGTTAAAAATCAAGACATGGTTTCAGTATAAAAGTCTCTCACCATCCTAAACATGGCATATGAGAGGGGGAATGTGACCTTGCCAATACCTCTACCTGACCTGACTTGCCAGTAACTCTTAACCTGCCTTCACACATCCAGTCTCATTCTTGAGAGAGAGAGAGAGAGAGAGAGAGAGAGAGAGAGAGAGAGAGAGAGAGAGAGAGAGAGAGAGAGAGAGAGAGAGAGAGAGAGAGAGAGAATTAGCTGTCAAAAATCAGACTGCAACCAAACAGGTAGTTTAGAGTGACCTGAGTATTGTGGCCTTCTTACATACAAAAATAAAAGGGGACATGAATAAACAAATTAATAAACAAAAACAGGGAAATAAAAGGTAAGAGTGAGAGCAATTGTGGGTGGCAAGAAGTGAGTGTATGAGTGTTTGATGTAATTGTGTATGTCAGTAAATCTATGAACTTGTCAGGTTGAAAGTGACGACAGGGAGAAGCAGGAGCGGCAGGAAGGAAAGGATGAAGAAGAATAGGGGAGGGAGAAAAAGGAAGAGACTGAAGAGACTGTGGCCACTGCTTTATGTACCACTATAGTTACTATCACTACCATTACTACAAATATGTATGAATAACACAATAGTTCCACTAAGAATATCACCACCATCACCACCTTCTCTCAAAACCTGTCTAAATGTCTGTACAATAATAATAATAATAATAATAATAATAATAATAATAATAATAATAATAATAATAATAATAATGACCTTAACACACAGGGGAGATCCTGAAGTATGTTAAAGAACATGGCTGGAGTACTGGCAGTGTCTTCTTTGGTGCTGGTGCAGCACTCCTGCAGAAGGTCAGTTCTCTCTCTCTCTCTCTCTCTCTCTCTCTCTGTCTCTCTTCTCTTCTCTTCTCTACTCTGTTCCTGGTTGACACACCTAATAACAGCTAATGGAGGTGTTGTTATCCTGCCCAGGTGCACCGTGACACCCAGAAGTGTGCCTACAAGGTGAGCTATGCAGAGGTGGAAGGTGAGGGTGTGGAGGTGTTCAAGCAGCCCATCACTGACCCAGGAAAGACCAGCAAAAAGGGGAGGCTGACCCTGGAGCGAGGTGAGGACGGAAGATACAACACAGTGCAGCATGGCAAGGGAGACCCAACTAAGGTGTGTATTGCAGCAGCAACAATTAAACAGTGATGGAGTATTTTTATTGTAAAGAGGTGTGTTTGGAGAAATGGACAATAGAGTGTAAAAGATCACAGTGAAATATGTTACTATAGATGCAAAGAAAAATAATATACAAGACTGGTCACGATCTCTTATCTATTTCCACTGAAACAGGAGTTGGGCGGAGGGCAACACAGTGATTGGTGCACTGTTTCAAGGACACTAATGAGGCTACTGCACTCACACCACTTTCCAAATCTAACAGACCTTATGAACTTTTTTTTCGTTGATTTTCTGTATTGTCAGCCTTGGTTCTTAAGCCATCTACCTGAAGATAAGTGTAGGCCAGACTTGCAGAGTGTAGTTAGTGCAATAGCCTCACCAGTATCCAACAAACTGTGTACTAATTACTGTGTTATTCTCAGCCTAACTAGTTTGAAGGGAGATAAATAGATTGTGGCCAGCCCTGCATGATGTTTTCCATTGCCATCTATAGTATCATATTTCTCCATGATCTTTTGTCTTTTATGGTCCACTCCTCCAAAAATATCTCTTTACAGTTAAAATATTCCATCATTATCAAATTGTCACTTTTGCTGATAAATTCTGTCATTCCCTCACTTGTGTCCTTTATCATAGACTCAAAATCTTCATTGCTGCAGGATGTTGTAAGAGGTGGAATATAGTACACCACAATCTCTCCTTTTCCCTTCTTCCTTTATCCCTTTGCATCATTTTGGCAATTTCTTTTCCATAGCTAATTTCTTCAACTCCCAAGTCTTTCCTTGCCAAAATTATCCTGTCTTTTCTCCATTCGATATATTTTCCATTGCTAATATCCAGACATGCTAATTTATTGCTTAACTTTGTTTCGGCTATTATATTATTAAAACTATTTATTTTCGTTTAGATAGTCATTCAACTTCAGCTACAATTAAACTAGCCCATTAACATTAAGGCAAGACACCTTCAGTTCCTTCCCTCCATCTCCTTCAGCCTGACATACAATTTCTTGAACCACATCTCAGTGAACATTAACTTTTTCTCAGTTTCTATCCTGTTCTCATTTTTTCTTGGCTTATGTAAATACTAAACATGTGTAAGGAAAAGGGACAGTGGAATAGATTGGTAATATGAAAAAAAAAAAAAAAAAACTGTGATGAGAGAGAGAGAGAGAGAGAGAGAGAGAGAGAGAGAGAGAGAGAGAGAGAGAGAGAGAGAATTGTACTTTAAGATTGCTATCATTCCTTCACATACATTCATACATACATTCATACAGTACACCATTTTCTGTATCAGTAACCATTCACCATGCCATACACATACCTTCACCTGAAAAATACATAATAAACATCTAAATTACCCATGACCTACCTCACCCCATGATGTGGTAACCCCAGGACCTGCTGGTGCCCATCTTTGAGGACGGCACTCTCCTGCAGGAATACACATTTGAGGAGGTGAAGCAACGGGTAGACCAAGGCCCACAGGACTTCGACATCATCAAATTCCTGCAGGAAAGCAAGAATTAAACTACAACTAACACATCATTACAAATGTTGCTGCTATTGTTAGGTACTAAAACTATTACTGATCATCACAGGTGGGCATTACTGCAATAATTTACCATAATAATGTTAGGCTGTTACCTGATAATAATTTTTCCTGCATTATTGATTTATTGGTATTGTTGATACTTCTGGTTCCAAATAAAATTAATGACGATCGATGATTTTTTGTTTCCTACGGACCTCTTAATAGTTCTGCCCACTTTACTGACAGCATTCATACATGCAGTCACCTCCTCCCAAGTCCTGTTCTTCTTGGCTGTGGTGATGCTGTCAGTGGCGTCACGAGGGCTGTTGGCGCCCGGGGGCATAGATGATTATGGCGCCCCCCCCCCCCCCTTCCTTCTAAGCGAGTTCTAAGACCAGTGGCATTTTGGCGCCCCTCTAACGCTGCGCCCGGGGACATGTGTCCCTTCCTGCCCCCCCCTCGCGACGCCACTGGATGCTGTTTAGCTTTCCCATAACCACTGCAGCCTGACGTCCCACGTGGTCCGCCATGACTACTATCTCAGCCTCAGAGAACCGAGGTCTTCTCCTTTTCTTTTGAGGCGGTTCGCAAACCATAATGAAAGCTAGTTGGATTGGAAACAGTGATCAGTACCTAGTAGTTCTGCTGGCGCTTGACGGCCAGCGCGGTAATTAGTAAACAATATCACGCGTCACTCTGAGCGGGAACCTTGTAATTGTAACGTGTTTAGATAGGAATTAGGTGAGTGAAAAAGAAGAGGTTTGAACTTGGGAACGTCCGCAAAGCTCTTATTTATTCAATTATTTTCTATAATGAGATCGTTATAGTTATAACTGTGACTATTATTGTTGCTCTTGTGCCATTTTTTAATCTTTTTTTTACCATTTACTCCTGTGTAATTTTCAGTATGACTTAACTTTACGTTATTTCCACCATAGCATTTATTTTTGTGAGGACTTTTTTCTGTTTTTTTCCTATCAAAAACATAACTATCTCTGCTGACATTTATTTCATGCACGTCACACAAACAACCGTGACTGGACATGACAACACAGGAGAGAGAGAGAGAGAGAGAGAGAGAGAGAGAGAGAGAGAGAGAGAGAGAGAGAGAGAGAGAGAGAGAGAGAGAGAGAGAGAGAGAGAGAGAGAGGAGAGAGAGAGAGAGAGAGAGAGAGAGAGAGAGAGAGAGAGAGAGAGAGAGAGAGAGAGAGAGAGAGAGAGAGATTTCAGTTCGAGGGTGGTGTCACTAGCGAATCCCTCGAGCTGTTCCTTCCTTATGATGAGACCACCAGCAGGACTGACTGACTTATAGCGTAACATGACCAAACCCGTGTATTATAGAGACTTACAAAACTAGTTCGAATTTGTTCAGTTATTTCAGGATCTTCGGCGCAGGATACAATGTTATTTAGCTCTGATCGCCAATGCAGTACTAAGATTATTGTAGTAGACATAATAATTGAGTGTAATATGATGTGTAAATTGTGTTTGGAAGCTGTGCCCCATGCTTTGTAAAAGGCCTGAGCCAAATTGAATTAAAGTTAGCTTTTTATTTTCATTGTGTGTGTTGCCCTCGGCCAGCATCCCTCTCTTACATATAAAAAATCTCTCTCTCTCTCTCTCTCTCTCTCTCTCTCTCTCTCTCTCTCTCTCTCTCTCTCTCTCTCTCTCTCTCTCTCTCTCTCTCTCTCTCGAACTACTGCTTCCGTACAGGGCCCACACCCATCGATGTACTCTTTGCATGTATGGGGTGGATCTACTCGTACTCATACTGTTTTATAGAAAATAGTTGAATAAAATTTTTCGTTTTATCAACTCATCTCCTCTGAAAGCCTCTTTCTCATCGCCGCAATTTTGCACTATTTGCTATCTTCTACCATTATTTTCATGCCAACTGCTCTAATCTTGCTAATTGCATGACTCTCCTCCTTCCGCAACTTCGATACACAAGAATTTCTTCTTTCTTTTACCACTATTCTGTTCACATCTTCAACCTAAGAGTTAATCAGTACTCTCAATCATTCATTCTTTCTTTCTGGTAAACTTTGAAACTTCCTATCTGCTTCTGTATTTCCATCTACCTATGTATGACCTGAACTAATTGAAGAGACAAGTTTCAAGACTTTTATACCATTCTTTTGGCTAACTCTCTCGGTTCTGCCCGGGAATTGGCATCTCAGTAGGACTTTTTGTTTAATTCTCTTATTGCCCCTGGACAGTGTTTTCCTCTTTATATATATATATATATATATAATATATATATATATATATATATATATAGAATATATATATATATATATATATATATATATATATATATATATATATATATATGATTTTGACGTTTTCTCACCTCTACTTTGTATATCCCTTCCCCTTTGTAATGCAAGAGTTTACCAATGTTCTTAATATTTCATGCTTTTTGGTGGTAAACTTTCCAACTCCATGTATATTTGTGTATTTCCTCCTAACTCTGTCTATACTAAAGTCTTTCAAGAGAAAAATGTAAAGACACTTTTCCGTTTAATACTAGATTCTGTTTTGGGTCTTTCCTCTTCAGTGACTGGAACATTCAGTAAACCCTTTATTTCTATCTTTTTCATTGCCGTTGGTCAAACTCTCTCTTGCGTAAATGAAAGTAAAAACAAAGAAATAAGCAACCAAACAAATACACGTAGAATTTCGGTAGTGAGGTAAACAGAAACAAAAAAAGATGAATGAATAAATAAATAAAATAAATAAATGAATAAATAAATGATAAGAATGAAATAAAAATATGGAGCCATTACAAGTCTCAGGGGTATATATCATATTATAATGGAGCGTGTATCAGCGTGAATGGTCTGGCAAGGGCTGGTGATCTACAGACTGATAAGGTGACCAATTGTTATCTTATTGTGAGGTTCTTAAGTCGGCCACCGAGAGCGAGGCGGTACAGTTGGAGGTGGTGGACTGAGTGAGGCTGACACTGGATACCTTAGTCTCGCCGCGCTATGTGGGGACGTCTGCTGAAGGTAATGTATGTACAGTGCGTGCGTGCTTACATGATGTGATTGGAAGCTGTGGTGGGTCACTTAGGCATGCTAAGACCCAAGAGTTAACACACTCACACACACACACACACACACACACACACACACACACACACACGCAAACAAACAAACTACTATACTACTATAACATATTACTTATAATACTAGTAACTGTGATAATAATGATAATAATAATAATAATGATAACAACAACAACAACAACAACAACAACAACAACAATAATAATAATAATAATAATAATAATAATAATAATAATAATAATAATAATAATAATAATAACAATAATAATAAAAATTATGATAATAATAATAATGATAACAATAATAATAATAATAATGATAATGATAATAATAATAATAATAATAATAATAATAATAATAATAATAATAATAATAATAATAATAATAATAATAATAACAATAATAATAATATGATGTAGGTAAAAAAAAGTAGTAGCAGCAGCAGCAGCAGCAGCAGCAGCAGCAGCAGCAGCAGT
>CM035184.1:2340623-2351693 GCA_020233015.1 Callinectes sapidus
TTATAGTGTAAGCTGTTTGGCTCTGCTTTAAGGAGCGTAAAGATAACATGCTTCAACCCGTGAAATATTTATTAGCAAGATAAACAAATGAAGCTTAGCATTTTTTTTTTTATACATTGTATAACAGTCGTGTTTCTGTGTTGTAGTGCTTTAACTTTATCCCAAAATCTACACTTTTTAACTGTAATTTAGATATCCATGAAAAAAATATACTTATTTTTTAGGTATAAAGCTCTAAATATTGTTTGAATAACCTCAGCGTAGGAAAAACACTTAAATAATGATGACATACCAACACAGAACAGCACAAACTAAGATATTGGTTGTATTTTTGGGTGAAAAGTGGATAAATGCATTTGTATATCTCATCACAATAAAACATGACAATATATATATATATATATATATATATATATATATATATATATATATATATATATATATATATATATATATATATATATATATATATATATAATTCAAAGATCGTACTGTAGCTGTCATATTCTAATTTTGGCCATATGAGTCATTATCATTTTTTTATCATATTTTCTACTATGGAAGGGAATGGCACCTCAATATTTCTTATAAGTTCATAAGCATTTTTTTGTAATTCTATTTATGTGCTCCTCTGGTGACATGTTATCCACAATGGTTACTGAGAGAGAGAGAGAGAGAGAGAGAGAGAGAGAGAGAGAGAGAGAGAGAGAGAGAGAGAGAGAGAGAGAACCCGTAATGTAGCCAAGGAGGGGGGAATGGCTGGCAGGTTCAAGGTCACACAAAAGCTGTCAGTTTAGATTGCAACGACTAAAAAAAAAATAATAACTAGTGCCTTGGGATGCGCATATTCAGTGCTTGGGATGCGCATGAGCAGCATGACGCAATGTGAGAGGCGGCGTGTGCTGTCACCGTGCTGTGGCTTTACGTTCAGACTGGTTTTCTGAGGATTCCTGTCCTGTCTCCTGCAATACACCGTACTAAGCCTGGTTAGTAACTTCCATTCCTTACGTTTTGTATAATCATGTTTCTCTCTGGTAGTGGTTGAGGCCGTTGTTGAAAAAATAATCGAATTAGAATTTCTCAACTGTTGGCGGCAATATGGTCGCCCAGAACAAGGATCCCCTAGCCTCCTTAATACAGCCCGAAGCAAACATTTAACATCAATCAATACAGGTGCAGATGTCATAGGCTGCGACAGATGCACGAACTGGTTCCACTCTTCCGCTGTGTGTCTAAGCCTATCTGATCAGCTGATCACCTGTTGGCTATACAAGTGTAGGGTGGAGCTGGTATTGCGTTTATTTGTACTGAATGTAGCACCAGTAGTTCTGATGATGGTGGTGTCACCGTCTGCCCTCAAGCAATATTTCCCAGCGGTTAAGAAACTTTGTGAGACATTTCAATCACTTGAATACTTCCCTGATTGCTGTGCTATCCTCTCCTCTCCTCCCCTCCCAACTTTACATATCCAGATCCAGGCCCTGCACCTGACACAGACCACAGAGATCGTGGAAAGGCATTTCATAACTATAAGGGACATCAAGATTGCCAGTTTCATTTTTTACTATGCACGAGGAGAAATCTGTGACCAAGGACAACAAAAATAGGAAACAAAAAGGTTCACGTAGTTGCTAGTTCCCAGGCAGATCTGAGAGAGGGGATAGGATGATTCGATGGTTTACCGTTACTATGATACCCTCACCTCCTTGGAAACAGCTCACCGTCGAACCTTCCAGAACAATAGTACTGTTGAAACCAAGGATTCTGAGATATCCTTGGTCGAAACCATCCTTTACCTTCTTGGAGTATATTAAGGCAATAAACAATGATGTGGAGGGATGGTGCAATGGTCTGTAGAAATAATACACCACGGGAAGAAATGAAAATTACATCAATTTGTATAAATCAATTGGTTCTTATACTTTCTAACAGGCTCCACCAATGATGGTACTTATGTGTCAGAGCTGTAAAACATACTTCAGAGAAGTGATGCAATATGTTAAATCTACTCTGTCAACTACAAGTGTTTGTGCTGTTGTGTTAGATTTTGAAATGGCTGCGTGGAGTGCATTTAGGAAAATATGGTAAATATTTATAATACGTCTGCCTCCTCTTTTCATACCATCCCTCTCCCACTTAGACGCAACATCCAATTTTGGGAAAAAAATGACAGAGAAAGCTAGAGGGAACAGAAAACTTTGATGTCAGTTGCCTCAGATACCTGTTTTGGTGCAGAAAAAATTAGGAGATTTAGTAGAAGAGAGGTGGTGTTCTACAGATTGAAAATTAGATCTAAGACCATGAATCTTGCAAAAGCTAATGAAGAAAAGTTGATCGGGATGTCAAGGCATTTAGGGTTGATACTGGAGGAGCAGTCCGACCTTGGAGGCATGGTGTTAGAGTTGCCATGATTTTGAAATTCAAGTGTTCTAGTATAATGTTGAAAATACATCATGTGTGTGTGTGTGTGTGTGTGTGTGTGTGTGTGTGTGAGAGAGAGAGAGAGAGAGAGAGAGAGAGAGAGAGAGAGAGAGAGAGAGAGAGAGAGAGAGAGAGAGAGAGAATCAAAGCTATTGTTACTACTACGACGACTACTACTACTGCTGCTACTACTGTTGGTCTAACTCAGCGTATGTCGTTAATTGGTTTCAAATAACCGTGCAGGATCGTACTAGTAGTGGTTATAGCGTGATTTGTTGAGCAAAACCAGTGATGGTATTAAGAATCTACAGTACAATTATTTAGCAGCTGATAAACCCATCGAGTCACGCCAGTCATTGCCACACACAGAATGACGATGCATTAGCACTGTTCGGCCTGCTGTGGTGGAGCGTGTCCGTCTGTACTCCACACCCTTCTAGCTGTTATCTTTGCTGGGACTTGTGAATGTCAGGGTGCATGGGTCTGATGTCCCAACCAGAACAAGCACGATCATCACTCCACATTATGAGCGTATTATAACACATGAACAGTAGTGTGATACTTAGCGACCCTTGTACTCACGTGACTAATTACACTCATCAGATCATTCACGCCTCATACCAGTTCAGCTTTCACATATCACTCATTCTTCACTTAATGATGTGGTCGTTGTACGGTTGTCGATAATTTTTGACAACCGTATGCTGATCAGATAATTATAATCAATGACAGTTATTATTATTTTTTTTTATCGTCTTTCATTATCAAGTGTGAGATAAGCTTTTAGACTCTTACTTCTTACATTTCGCTAGTTGCAGAAAGTTTTATATAGACCAAGACCCAAAATATCAGTAGTATGTCCTGATTCTTGGTTATAGAAGGGAGGGAGGTTAACAAATGTAGTTACAGGTTAAGAATGTACGGTGTTAAAGTGACTGTCCCACACTGACGTGTTATACAGCTGAGGGG
This sequence comes from Callinectes sapidus, assembly GCA_020233015.1. Lineage (NCBI taxonomy): Eukaryota > Metazoa > Arthropoda > Malacostraca > Decapoda > Portunidae > Callinectes > Callinectes sapidus. The sequence continues at coordinate 2,344,014 of CM035184.1, forward strand.
AAAACTATAGAGAGAAAAACCTTTATTCTATCTAATATCTTATCTACTCATCAATTCCTCATTTTGTCTTTTGATGGCCTCCTAGTTTATAAGGAAATGTTGGAAGTGTTCATAGAATGACCAATGATTCCTGCTTTATCTATCAATACATCTATCTACCTACCGATCAACATTACTTATTATCATTTATTTTGTAGTCACTACTTAACTAGCTTGAGTATCATTACATCCAATCTAATACTGCTTATGTGTCAACCCTAGACTGAGTGAAACACTTTCAGTTCGAACCTTACTTCACTACATTCAAAAGGCTCTATACAAGTCAATGTTGTACATCCTTTTTTGTTTGTCTTTATGTTTATAGCAACATATTAACATAACACCAATTTTACCTCATTTCCACAATAAACTCTCTTGAGAACCCATGTAATGTTCTGTGTTGCCTTTGAAAACAGCCGTTATGAGTGAGTGAGTGAGCAAGCGAAGCCGGTTCTCTTTCTTTACTTGCTTCGCTTCTCAGGCATTCTTTCGTCATTCCAGCTTTCGTACCCGGGCTGAGAGGAGGCAAACCTTCTTTATCTTCGCCATGGCTTCTAGCGGAGGCAAGGTAAAGGTTGGAGAGGGGAAGGGAACAGTGGAAAGGCTTTCGGTCACATGGAAAAGGTAAGAAAAGTGATCACGGCAACAGGCTACGCAGAGATATTCAATCCTGAGTCATGGGAGTTGAAACGCCTTGGCAAGCCACCAGCTGCCCGGGACGGAACCAAGAAGAGACCAATCCTCGTTGAAGTGGAGAATGGGAAAATCAGGAATGAAATACTAAAAGGTGCAAAGAACTTGAAAACCAGTGATGCTCCACTTTCTAATGTGTACTTAAAAAAGGATCTCCACCCGGTGGTTCGAAAAGAGCTAGGCCGGCTGAGAAGGCGTGAGAAGGAAGAAAGAAAAACCAGAAAACGCTGGCGCCAAGATTGAAATTGACTGGAAAAATCGTGTACTACTGAGAGATAATGTTGTGATTGACAGGTATTCTGCGTATTTTATGTAAAGTGTCCAAATAATAATCATGATCTGAAACTGTGATCATGGAACATAAGTGACTTGAAAGACAAGATACAAAATCAAAGAATTCTGAACTTTGTTAAATTTTGACATTATTTGGTTGTTGGAAGTGAAACGCGCATCTCAGTTAAGTGTACCAGGTTTTGACATTTATTACAAGTCTAAGCGTGGCGAACACAGAGGCGGCGTGATGTTAGTGAAGTGTTCTATTTCAAAATATATGACGAAAGTGGATATGGACACGGAAGACATGGTGTGGTTAGAATTGTCATTATGCGCAGGTGTTAAACTGGGAGGAGTGTACATTCCGCCAAGCGATTCGCAATACTTTGACATGTCTCAGTTTAGTTTTCTATGTGCAAAGTGTATTGAAAGTGAAAAGGTAGTGCTAATGGGCGACCTTAATGCAAGAGTTGAAAACCCTTATATCACAGGTCATGACGGTAGTGTGAAAGAGTATGGTGATGTAAAGGACGATACAGTGAACGCTCACGGCCGTTTGCTGATCAAACTGTGTAATAACTGAGACATGGCGGTGGTGAATCACCTTGAGAATCTGAACACAAAATTCGGCGGAAACCTTTCATTTAAGAAAAGAAACGTATGGATTTCTGAAATTGATCTGTGTGTGGCAAAAAATATTTGTGTCCCTTATGTGAAATCCTTAAAAGTTAATCAATCCATATGGGGTTCGGATCACGCACCCTTGTGTACAGTACTTGATACGAGTGGATTGAGTCAAATGACCCCAGAGATACTACTGGAACGTTCCGGTAGACTTGGTGAACAATACAGCCCCGCTGAGTATAAAAAGTTGACTAGAACGTGCAAGTACGAGTCTATCGATCTAGAAAAGTTTAAGGAGTTACTAGAAAATACCATGACCCCCGATTTGAGTTTAGTGACTCCCGAGGAGATTGATACAGTGTTATCGGCAGGTTTCGAGTCAATAAATCGTGTGGTGAGACAGTGCTCGAACCGGAGTCGAGACCCCATTGAGATTAACGAAAACTTTTCTTGGTGGCAGAAACTCTTAATTAGAATCAAAGGATCCGAAACAAATATGGTCAGCAGTGAATTGGAAGGGAAATCTTGACGAGAAGTGTTGAAAAATCTCGACCAGACGTTGGCATGTTTTACCCATTTTCTTGGTGTTTCAATAAAATGTTTGTTCTATATAAGCACGGTGATAGGTTGACTTGTAATAATTATAGGGGTATTAGTGTTATGGATACTGTAGCCAAGATATATGACTTGTTATTGATGAACCGTTTGTCTTTATGGATGAATATCGATAAATGCCAGGCAGGTAGTCTACGCGGGCGCGGTTGTATTGAGCAGATTATGAGTTTGAGGCTTCTGTGTGACTACGCGGTGTATAAGAAAACCAAGCTTTATGTCCTTTTTATAGATTTTAGTAAAGCCTACGATAAGGTACCACGCAATAAACTTACTAAAGCATTAAACAAACTAGGTTGTGGTAAAAGTAATGCTCAAAGCTATCCATGCCATGTATGAGTGCACAAAAAATGTGTTGTGTTCTGCTATCGTGACCGCATCTGTTGGCGTAAGGCAGGGAGCACCGTCAAGTTGTCTTCTTTTTCTTATTTACATAGATCAAATGGTGAAGATGCTGATTGACGAGATTGGTACTGATGGCTTCTTAGGAACTCTGCACGCTCTATTGTTAATGGACGATACTGTACTTGTTGCTACTTCAAGGGAAAAATGCCTTAAGAACATGGATGTAGTTATGCGGTATTGTGAGGAGTATGGAATGGTTATAAATGAAAAAAAAGTTTTTTGTGGTTGGTGGGGATGAGGCAGACGCCCTCTCGCTACTAGTTCGTGGTGCTAACATCTACTCAAACAAATACCTATATTTGGGTGCCTGGTTTACAGACGATGGGAAAATAAACACAGTAATGAAGCTCCACGAATCATCAAATGAGGCAACAGTGAACAAGTTCGCAATATTCTGTGCTTCGAACACAGAGATGCCTTTTACTTACAAGCGCCAGGTATTTGACGCAGCCATGAGCGGATCCTTACTTTACAGCACAGAAACTTGGTTTACTGGCAACCCAAAGAGACTAAAGGCACAGTATGATAGGTCAGTTAGAAGTTTATTAGGTGTGAGACACAATACCAGCATAGCTCTGTGCCAAGTAGAAGCAGGAATACATCCAGTACAAGACAAACTTATACAGAGAAGATTTGAGTTTTTAAGAACAAAGCTTCAAACTAGAAATTCGGATGAACCTCTGTATATAATTTACGAACTCTGTCGCCAGGCCAACACACCAGGCTTTAAATTCCTCTCACACGCATTGCAACATTACCATCAAACTGATCCTCTGAACAAAGTGACATCATATGTTAGAAAAAGACAAGACGCAACAAAATTTACAGTTTACAGGTCCTTGCTAAATCCTTCGTTATCTGTACATAACGATTATTCCAGTAGAGAATTCATTCCAGACTACGCACGTCAATCATTTACAAGGATACGAGTCATGTCTCATAATCTCAGAGTAGAAACCGGAAGATGGAGTAGGATACCATCCGACTTAAGGCTTTGCTCCTGCAACCAGAATGTTGTTCAGTCAGAAGAACATATCTTGTTAGCTTGCCCTATTTCACAAACGTTAAGACAAAGATATAAAAGCTTAGATTTCACAAATATGGAAACTTTGATGGAAAGCAAGGATAATGAAAAAGAATTATGCAACTTTATTCATGATGTTCTAGGTATATATGCGTGAAAATCTAACGGAGTGTCAAGGAATGTGAGACAGAAATGTGTACCTTTATTCATATATACGAATATGTTCTATATGTATTGATGTCATAATACAATATGATAACGGACAAGAAATATAATTTTACTTTTGATGTTTTGGGTATATACGAGTGTGATTAGAAATTTTGGTGGATTGTAACGGTTAACGGAAAATATATATGCTTTTTATTTAACTGCTATAAATTATGTTTCGTTGACGGTGTCAATGTTAAGATTATTATTTGGACAAAATAATAACTGTTAATTAGGTTTATTTTGATAATGCTGTAATTAACATTTTTGTCAATTAACTGAGATGTGTACGTATTGGAAAAGGAGGGAGGAGAGGACTGAGGAAGGAGTGTCTGTGTTTGTCTGTGTCCATTATCAGAGGCAATTCTATTGTGGTATTTCTTTCATTCTCTTTCTATTGCCTCTGTTCTTGATACAAGAGTAGTTTTCCCCATGTACCATAGTGGTACCATAGTGGCATTAGATGATTTTTATTTATTTTTGCAAGTTCCGAGTGGGTTTTGAACCCACTCTTCCCTCACGCCAATCCAAATTTCATTACTCTACCCACTGGGTCACGAGGTGTTTTTATGGTTCTAGTGAGATTAAACATTTCTACGTCAATAACGGGAGAAACGCTCTTGAAAATCTCGCTGATAATCTGTTGCCTTAGAAAAATAGTCGTGGTAAGAGAGCAAAGCGTTTTCAAGAGCCAGATTGACGAGATTTTTATATTAATAACTGGAGAAATACTATTGAAAATCCCGCCAATGATCTGTGATCTTGGAAGATAGTCATGATGGAGCAGAGCGTTTCTGAATACTATGAATGTGCCTATTTTATGTGAGAGGGGAAACCAGCTAAGGGCAACTGTTTGAAAAGGTCCACTGAGGTGCTTTGATAGTTAATTCTTTCATTACTGGGACACCTTTTTACCATGAGTTCCGAGTATAATTAGATGCTTTTACTGCCATTAGGAAGGGTCTATGGAGGTCGGAAGATTATTGGCCAGAGTCTGTACTGTTTTAATCCTTACACGAGTTTCTGAAGCTGTTTAAAATCGACGAAGAATAAACAGAATAAATATGAAAATGTCCCAATACTGAAGGGTCTAGGAGTGGCCATTTCACTAAGGCACACTACTTGGGCCACCGCAAGGCACTCATTTCTCAACACCACCAAAAGAAACCCGGAATTTGCAGGATTTGCTCCAAAAGATATATTGAAAGTACAGCCTGGCATGTCCTTGTCTGTTGAAATGAGCTAGATGGAGATGGTGTTTGAAGTATTCGTTAGGTAAAGTTGCAATGTTTGAAGTATTCGTTAGGTAAAGTTGCAAGGATATATTAATGCATTATAATATAATTATATCATAATGACATGATCATGTCTCTTTATCCATACATCTTTGTAGTCCTCTAGTCCAGCCAAGTTTCCTGATCTTGCCAATATGTCTTCTGCCATTGTTTGTGAAATCATTTTAACTTGGTGGCTTCTTACATTCCTCTTGGTACTTATCTAGCAAATATGACTTCTTTTTTCTTCAAACCATACATGAAAATGTCATTTGATCTTCCTTTTCCAGTCCTTCCTCAGGTAACTTAGTTTCTCTACATGTACTATTTCAACTCAACTGTTTGCTTAAACTTTTTTTTTTTTCTTTGCCATATCCATCCCATTTTTCTGACAGCATTCTCCTCTAGTAGTGCCTCTAAAATGGCAGTAATTTCTGTGTGTATGGATGTTATGAGTGCAATGAACCATTTTATATATTTTTTGTATGATATTAAGAATTAGCCCAGAAATCTATGCTCATTATGAATTTTGAGCATTTTGTCTACATGTGTAGATTCTATTAATGCTTCAGCTTATTGGATCTTGATCCTATTACTGTAAATGTCAACCAATTTGTGCAATAATTATAAGGGCAATAAAAATATTGACTCCATCTATATGTTTGTAATAGTAATTTTACCTCCACAGATGAGGGAACAAGGACCCTGCTGTGAATTTGTAGCAGGGGAAGATGGACATCACATGTATCAGGATAAGTATACATAAATGGGCAGGGGAAGATGGACGTCACATGTATCAGGATAAGTATTGTACATAGATGGGTATAACTTTTTATTGATTTTGCATATAATTGTGCTAAGTTAGTCTCTCTCATGTAATCTTCAATATCATATCTCTTTTTACAGAGTTCTGTAGGAGAAAGTTGTGATATATACACCACTACCAGGATCACGGTTACCCAGTGTGTCAGACCCAGGGCTTGCAGTGTTGCGAGTTATGAGCTTCCTAGTGTAATAAGTCAAAGACTCCCCAACTTAAATGAATTATTTATTTTATTTTTTAAAATTTTTTTCTGGTGTTGAAGATGTTCGTGCTCCTTCTCCGGAGAGTCTCTGGAGTATCAGAGATGGAGATGATTATGTAAGAGGTGCTATGTTTGTGCCATCTGTTTGTCTATCACTGTATGTCCTGCTCAGCCCCGGATGTACAAAAGGCATGCAGTAATGAAAATAAACTATTTCCAAACAATATAAAATTTTACAATCCCTTAAACAATGTAAACTTTTACAATCCCTTACAGTCTCATTAATATAAACCTTTACAATCTCCCCCCCACACTTTTAAGTGGCTGACTTCTCACTGCTTCAGATTACTGTAGATAGGGCAAATTATGAAAGTGCAAATCTAACCCCCCCCCTTCCCAATAGAATATTTGAGTAAACCCTTATGGCTATGATGGCATGCTAGGAAAACTCTCACTCTGACATGCACACAAACACAGAGACACTCTGAGCTCCTTTAGGCATGGTGGATAAACATGGGTGGCTAAGCATAGGTTGGTAAATTTATGCCATACTCTTTTACTTCAGGGCAAAACTTTCTTTTTTGGTAGATGCTGCAGTTATTATATAGTATCTACAGTATCTGCCATGTCATATATATCCATCTTGGTTTATTTCTCTCCACATAGTTATAGTATCATTCACTTTGTCTCTCCCCACATATCATCCACTCCATTTTCACTCTGGCAGACTGATATACAGTATTTACTCACCTGAAATTGAAATATATAAGCACTGTGCACTGAAATTTGCTTAGTATTAATTTTTTTACTTCAGTATTGTATCTGGGGGGTGAGTCAGTATTGTATCTGTGGAGTATTGTATCTGTGGGTGAGTGAAAGTTATGCAAAATAATTATACCAAAGAAAAATAATTATTCAATTCAGGTATACTATTTGCTGTTCATCAAGTGATTTTCATGTAAGTTACATATACATACATATCTCTATTCTTCCTTCTTTTTTTGCTTTTTTCATATTCATTTATTCTTTTCTCTAAGTATCATTTACTGCACTGCATTATCACCTCTTCTTGTGCTCAGATGACAAAAGCCAAGGCAAAGGAAGAAAGAAGGATTGAGTGAAGTTTGAGAGCAAGAAAAAGTCCAAGCAAACCCACTTGAGATATCTCAATACACACATATCTCAACAACCAGCCAGTCTGGGGCAAGAAGGACCCTTATTATGTCATGCTATGGGACAAGAAGGTAAACTCTTTCTCTGTGTGAGTGTGTCAAAGTGAGAGAGAGTTTTTACCTAGCCATAATAAGGGCTTACCTGAGTAAGTACTCAATAAATATTCTATAGCATATAATGGGGGGCAGAGATTTGCACCTTCATATTTTGCCATTCATGTAATCCTAACATCACTTTAAGTGGCTGACTTCTGACTGCTTCAGGGTATGTTAGGATTACATGAATGGCAAAATGTGAAGGTGCAAATCTCACCCCCCCCCCCCCCCCCCCC
>CM035184.1:2355430-2357930 GCA_020233015.1 Callinectes sapidus
GGTCGAGAAGTGCAGCCGACACGCACTTGACTTTAGCCTAGCTGAGTTCTGTGGGTGTGGGCATATAGGCAAGTTAGCTGCCTACTGCCAACTGTAACACTGTGGCGAAGTGTTCTTTAATTTCAGCCAAAGAAACCAAAATGGATTCACGTAATATCACGGTCCCTAGTCCCGGGCAGCCTTTAGATAGGCAAGGGTTGCTAAGAATCTCCCGGTCGCCGAATTCTTTTATTTGTGCGAAAAGAGATATCAAAATTGGGAACTGGAATGTAAGGATATTACCTAAATCAGGACGGTAAAATCGAAGAACTTGTCGCTGAATTTGAAAAGTATAAGCTGGATATGTGTGCGTTGACCGAGACAAGGTTAATTGGAATAGATAAAATGAAGTTGGATAGTAGGTTGAGCTTGTTGGTTTCTGGTAGGGAAGATGGGATGCATTATCAGGGAGTTGGACTGTTACTGGGACGAAGTGCTGGTAATGCATTGACAGAATGGGAACCATACACGAGCGGTTACTTATGCAAGATTTAAGTCTAATCACGGTAGCATCAGTATGTTTGTTTGCTATGCACCTACAAATGGTGCGCCCGAGGACAAAAAAAAGTTTTATGGTAAACTGAAAGATGTAGTAAGCAGAGTTGCTAGGCATGACATTTTGTTGTGTGTCGGTGATTTCAATGCGGTACTGGGAAGTTCTAATGAAGGGTTTGAGGCGTGTATGGGTAAAATGGGTGCTGGAAAAGAAGTGAGTGATAATAGAGTGAGATTTGGAAGTTTTTGTCGGGCAAACGTTTTGATCAACACTATATCAGCATCGTAGCATACATAAAACAACATGGGTGTCGCCGTGTGGGAAATACAAAAATCAAATTGATCATGTCGCTGTCAGTAGGAGACATCAAAGTTCTTTGCTAGATGTTTGTGTGAGAAGAGGTGGTGACTGACATTTGTGGCGATCATCAGCTAGTGGTTGCAAAATTAAAACCTAAACTGAAAGCTCAGAAGAGAGAGGAGGCTCAACCACATAGGTACGATATTGAGCTACTTAGAAACGATGGTGAGGAGAGGGATGATTTTAGATTGTAGTGTAGGAATAGGTTTCTGGTCTTGGAAGTGCGAGATGAAGAGCGGAATGTTGATGAGATGTGGAGAGATGTGAAAACGGTTTTGAAAGAATCGGCAGATTGCACAATCAGGAGAAGGTGTAGGGCAAGGCGAAAGAAATGGATGTCTGATGAAACTTGGGATACGATTAAAAAGAGGAGAGAGGCGAAACTTAGGAGTGAAGCTGGTCGAGTTGATGATCGTGAGGTTGAGTTAGCAAGGGCAGAATTCTGGAGTATGCACTCTGAGGTTAGAAGATTGGCCAAAAGAGATAAAAGAAGACAGATAAATGAGAAGGTGGCGGAGACTGAAGTTTTACTTAATAAAAACGATGGGCAAAGATAGAGGATAGCCTACAAGGCAATTAAAGAGTTGAATGGGTGTTATAATAAGCGTAAAGAAATTCCAGTTAAAGACCGAAATGAAACTTTACTTACTAAGGACAATGGCATAAAAAATAGGTGGAAGGAGCATTTTGAAACAGTTTTAAATAGACCAATGCCACCGGTAGAGGACATACCAGAAGCTGAGAGAGATTTTAACATAGGAGGAGGAGAGATTACGTTAGAAGTAGAGAAGGCAATAGGGCAGTTGAAGAATAATAAGGCACCAGGGGAAGATGGAGTTATCCGGAGATGTTTAAAGCGGATGAAGATAGGTTGCCGCTAATTTTGGTTAAGTTACTTAATAAAATTAAAGAAAGTGGGATGATACCGTCGGAATGGAAAAATGGTGTGATTGTCAAGATTCCAAAGAAAGGAGATTTAAGTGATTGTGGGAGTTGGAGTTGGCTAGGACACGTCTTCAGAAGGGAGGGAGTGATTGTACGGGGAACACCCGGTTGGCAAGTGCAGGGTAGAAGAGGGAGAGGAAGACCGAAGGAGACGTGGATGCGCACAATGAGGAGAGAAGCTGGTGAAGAGTGTTGGGAGGATTTGGAGGAGATGGCACAGGATAGATGGTGGTGGCGTGAATTCATTGAGGCCCTATGTATCCCTCAGGGTGCCACAGGAGTTGATTGAATTCATTCGTACATTTTGGGCGTTGGCAATGTTTTTGCGCCTGTATAAGGCACACTCCGGCTCCATAGGGACCGTAGTGACCAAGGATATTATCCTTGGTAGTGACCTGGGTCGAACGCATGGGAGGCCGGAGTATTCACGACCAGAAGAACTTGTTCCCCTATAAAACACCTCAAAATGTCACCAAAATTGTCAAATACTCACACCACAATACACTCGAGATGCGTGAAATATGTCTAAACCCATCTAACACCCACTGAATATACACTTAATAAGGGGATTTACTGATTCGTACGTTTTGGGCGTTGGTAACGTTTTTGGGGGTTCGAGTCCCGGGCGCGGCGAGGCAAATTCTTCACAACAGCGCCATT
>CM035184.1:2362930-2376838 GCA_020233015.1 Callinectes sapidus
ACTCTAAGTCTTCGTTGATGGATCTATGTACAAGGATTGGTCAGGAGGAGAGGAGGTGAGGCGGTGGGGCTGCGACGGGGAGGCCAACAGGAGGGGGCAGGCAAAAGAAAACGAAGAAAATGGAAATGTCTTAGTCCACCATAAAATTAAAGCCAGAGGTACGTTTTCTCTATTGATGTTGTTAACATGAATTATGCCTGTGTTTGTGCGTGAAGGTTGTTGTGGTGATTGTATGTGGGTTTAGTTGCGGTGTGTTTTATTGGTGCTTGTGTGGTCGAAATAGAACTTTTTTTTCTACAATTTTTTGCCTGGAGTGTTTTGAAGTCAGTGTGTGTGTGTGTGTGTGTGTTATTCACCTCGGTCAGCCAGCCTTTCCCTACGGAGGGAGCTCAGAGCTCATGTAGACCAATCTTTGGGTAGGGCTGAGACCACATCACACACTACACACCGGGACAGCGAGGCCACAACCCCTCGAGTTACATCCCGTACCTACTTGCTGCTGCTAGGTGAACAGGGGCTAGATACACATTAAGAGGCTTGCCAACTTGCCTCGCCGCGCCCCGGGACTCGAACCCGGGCCCTCTCGGTTGTGAGCCGAGCGTGTTAACCACATTACACGTGTGTGTGTATGTGTGTGTGTTAAAATTTTTATATGAATGTTTTGTCTTTTCTGGCTCGCCGCACCCGGAACTCGAACCCTCTTGGTTGTGAGCCGAGGGTGCTAACCACTACACTACACGTGTAAGTGTGTGTGCGTTTGTGTGTGTGTGTGTGTTAAAATTTTTATAATATGTTTTGTCTTTTCTATGCTCGTCTGTGTGTTTGAGATTTTAAAACATGTGAATGGAGGTGAAGTAAAATGTTTAAGTTGATGTAAAGGGGAACTATTTGGCACTTCTCCTTTGACATTGAATGCATTACTCAACTGCAGAGGAGAGAAAAAGTAATTCCAATAAATGTGACAACAGGAATATATTACATTGCTGAATTTCTCATTTGACAAAGGAAAAGAGATAAAATGAAGATATTACTAGAATTTGCTACATGTAAACTGAAACGTGTGAGTGTGCGTATGTGTGTGTGTGTGTGTGTGTGTGTGTGATAAGAAGCTTTGGAAAGGGTGTGCGCCATTTTGTACTATAACCAGAGAGTTGACCAGCATGCACCAGGTAACGCTGCTTTTCACTATTCATCATTTCCCTTCACCTCCTTCCTTTATACCTAATGAAATGTGGCTATATTTTCTAAAGACTTATTGGAAGGAGGTCAATATCTTCCATAGAGTTTATGTAAAGTGGTACGGTTTTTTTTTCCCCCTTTACAAATTCTCTCTTCCTTCACTTCCCTTCCTGTCCCTACACATCCCTTCTTTTTTCGGTTATCTCTTCACTGCTAATAACATCATATCATTCCCTTCATTTTCTTCTTTCTTTCTCTTCACAGCTCTTCTCTCCCCTCACTTCCCCTCCTATTCCTTCACATCCATTTGTTCTTTTTTATTATCTCTTCACTGCTAATTACATCACTTCATTCCCTTCACTTTCTCCTTCCTGTCCCTTCACAACCTTTCTCTCCCTTCACTTCCCCTCCTTTTCCTTCTCATACCTTTGCTCTTTTTTTGGTCATCTATTGACTGCTAATTACGTCACTTCATTCCTTTATCTTTCTACTCCTAAACTTCTCTGCAATTTGTTACTTCAGTTTTGTGTGGTATACCTATATTTAAGGAAAGAGAGGAAGAGAGAAGAAAGATGACCAGAGGATAACGGTGTCCAAATCGTCATCCTTCTCTCTTCTCTTTGCGTCTAAAATGAGTCATACGTTCACTCATTTGTTAATTTGTTTCCAATTTTCCCGTCTCTTCTTGGAAATAATTAATGAAGTTCCCTAGTCGGTCTGAGAATCAACTTCCATTCTTTTCCCTCCTAGAAAAAAAACTTTTCTTCTTTTCTCTCTCCTGGGAAAACAAAACTAAAACTCTACTTTTGTTTGCCACACTCCTTGAAAAGTAACGTCTATGTTTCTCCTTTTCTATTAATATTAAAAAAAAAAACTCATTTCTAATGTTTTTTTTCTCTAATGCGGGAAAAAATTGCAATAATGGTCTGAATCTTTTTCCGTCTGGGAAAAAAAAAAAAAAACATTCACTATAACCTACTCTCCTATTCTGGAAAAAGAAAACTGCCATTCCAACCCTGTTTTCCTCTATCCTGGGAAAAGAATGCCTGTGTCTCCCCTTCAGTCAACTCTCCTGGGAAAAGAAACACCTGAAGCACACGAGGACGGCCATGCAAACGATAAGTGGTAAGGAATGCAATGGTGTGTATATGTATGTGTGTGAAGGAATGGAACGCTATGTGTGAAGGAATAGAGACAGGGGAAAAAGAGTAAAAGACGAAGAAATTTGAAATATGCTTTTATGTGGTGAAATGACTTGCAAGGTTTTATTATCATTATTCAAAGAAACAGATATGGAAGGGAGACGTAATATGATAATAGCAATGTGAAAACAAGCAGAGAAAAGGAAAAGAAATAAGAGAGAAGTACACAAGAAAAACAGAGAAAAAGATGAAGAAAACTGTAATGGAATAATTTGCAAGGTTTTCTTATCATTATTCAAAGAAACTGATATGGAAGGAAGACTTAACAAGATGAGAACAATATGGAAACTAACTAAGAAAAAATAGAAACGGAATAAAAGAAGAAGAAAAAAATCTCAAGTAGCATTTAGATTTTGATTATTCTATCACTGAAATTCGAAAAATTGTCAAAAATAAATCAGGAATTCAGGTGGAAATTTGAAAGGGAACAATTGAGCATCTCTCTTCTTTTGGCCTCCCGCAGTGTTGCCAAGTGTGATGCTCGGGCTCTCCTCCCACACACGCCCACACTCCTCACCTCAATTATGTAGGCGTAAAATACCTATAAAAATGTGTGTGTGTCTGTGTGTGTGTGTGTGTGTGTGTGTGGGTGTGTGTGTGTGTGTTCTGGTGTTTGTTCAAGGGTAGGTTAAGGATATGCCTGACATTTGATATATACTATTAAAAAAAAAAAAAGAAAGTCAATGGAGAAATGAATAAGTAACGCCTTGAAATCATCGTCAATCTTACCAGCGAAAGTTAACCCATGGAAAGAAAACGGAAGACTCGCGCCACGGAAGAAAACGAGTCTGTTCACCGCGTTCATGAGCAACCGAAGGAGAAAACGACGCCGAAATGAAAGCCATAACTCAAATAAAACGAAAGAAGCATCGCAATTGCGCCACATGTTTACCGTAGTATTCTAAAACGTTTCCCAATAAAACAGGGAAAGAATGCAAGTCCCTAAAACGCTTGCAGTCCACGAATCTCACTCACTGTTTCCCCTAGTTTCCCCTCCCTCTGTCTCATTTCCTCTTTAGGGACACAAAAATTCGCTATCATTATCCTAAGATTGTTTTTTTTTGTTTTGTTTTAGGCAACTGTCTATGAGCTTATTGTTAATATAATATATATATAGACTTTATATCTTCTGTATATAACATTTATAGTGATGTATAAAAACTATTGAGAAAGAGGCATTTCAGGGTGCGGCCGGGAGGTGGCGGGGAGAGGAGGCGCTGACGTCACTCCTTCCCACCCATGAAGTGTCGCAGGAAGTCGATGGGCAGCGGGAAGATGATGGTGGAGTTCTTCTCGGCGGAGATGGTGTTAAGCGTCTGTGGGGGGAAGGAGGGAGGGAGGCAGGGAGGGAGGATGGGAGGGAAGAAGGAAGATAGAACGAGAGGAAAGATGGACAGAGCAGGAGGGAAGGAGAGAGAGGGAGAGAGGGAAAGAAGGAGGCAGGACAGGAGGGAAGGAGAGAGGAAGGAAAGAGAGGGGGAGAGGAAGGAGGGAACCAGGGCGAGAGGGGAAGGAGAGAGAGAGGCAGAGAGGAAAAGAGAGAGGGAGAGAGGGAAGAAAGAAGGCACGGTGGGAGAGAAGAAGAGAGATAAAGAAAGGAAAATAGGAAGAAGGAAGGATGAGATAGGAGGGAGGAGTGAGGGAAGAAGGGTGTTGAGGAAAGAAAAGAGAGGGAGAAAGGAAGAGAGTGAGGGAAGAAGAGTTTAGTCCCTGTGGTGGTTGTTGTGCAGACTTAACGTAAGACTAATGGTGTGGAAGATGTTAATTGTTAGTTGTTCAATGCTACAACAGTGAATAATCATACACAATAGTTAACTTTTGAGTGAATAAAACTGTTAATATGTTAATTTACCAGATACTGAATTAGTGAATGTACAAAGGAATTGAGTTGGATAATGAATGTATCTAAAAAAATACTTGAGTTAACTTCCTGAAACTACTACTACTACTACTACTACTACTACTACTACTACTACTACTACTACTACTACTACTACTACTACTACTATTTCTACTACTACTACCACTACTTGCCTGGAGGTAGCGAAGCTGGAGGGCGGCGGGCGAGAGGGAGATAACGTCTGCTGCCTCCTTCAGTGCTCTGGAGGATTTTTGTTCTCCTTCGGCGGCGATCACCTGCGGAGGAAGAGATGGTGAGAGAGAGAGAGAGAGAGAGAGAGAGAGAGAGAGAGAGAGAGAGAGAGAGAGAGAGAGAGAGAGAGAGAGAGAGAGAGAGAGAGAGAGCGTGTGTGTATTGCAAAATTTGTTTTATACCTAAGGAAATGCGGCTATATTTTCCCGCAGACTTATTGAAAAGAGGTTACTATTTCTCCGTAGAGTTTGTGAAGTGGCAAGTTTTCTTCGTGAAGTCAGTGAAATAATGCAACCTTTCCATGTGACAGTTACTGAAACACGGAAAATGAACCAAGCTTGCCAAGTTTTATAAATTTTACTATTTCATTATTAGCGAAAGACTTCATAAAGGAGGAAAAAAAAACTAGAATTTATGAAACTTGGAAAACATTTAACTATAGACAAAACTTGTGAAAAAAAAAAATTATGAAAGAGCTTAAAAAAATCAACAAAACACCAACATCAACTCATAAATAAACACAAACAACACACAAAATCCACTTGAAATTAAACCAACAGTGATTTGCTATAGGGATTCAATGAGCACCCCTGTCAGTCTCACCTTAGCCCGGGCCTCCCTCGCTGCCTCGGCCTCTGCTGCCATCGCACGCTGCAGCTGAACAGGGAGTCGCACGTCCTTGCTGTGGCGGGAAGCAGGTCGGGTGGGTAGCGTGGCGGAATAGGAGAGACGCGAAGGGAAAGGAAAGGAAAGATAATGAAGATAGTCAAGGGAAGGAAGGGTGATAGAAGAGAGAGGGTTGAGAAGAGATGGGATTGGATAGAAGGGGAAAGGAAAAGAAAAATATAAAAAAATAGAAGGAAAAGGGTAAAAAGATTAAGAAAACAAAAGTTGGGAATGAAAAATTGAAAAAAAAAAAAAAAAATTACAGTAAAGGTTAGGGTGATGAAACAGAGAGGGTTTAGAAGAGATAGGATAGGATAGAAGGGGGATGGAAAGGATAAAAGGAAGATCAGAAATATGAGGGGGAAAAAGAGGCAAAAAGAATTAAAATAAAGGTTGGGAAGGAAAGATTGAAAAATGAGTATAGTAAAGGTTTGGTTGATGAAATGGAGAGGGTTGAGAAGAGATAGGATGGGATAGAAGAGGGAAGGAAGAGAAATATAATGGTGGAAGAGAGGAAGACGGGAAATTGGAAATAACAAAAATTAGGAGGGAAAAATGGAAAAATGAAGGAGATTAGCAAATAGGAGGAGGAAGAAGGAAAGGAAAAATAGATAAGGAGGGGAGGTTATGGAAAGGAGAATTAGTATGTGTACCCAGAAAGAGAGATAATATATATAATAACAGTAACAATTGTATTAGATATATTAATGTCTTTCCTAATTAACCAAACCAGTGAAAAGTATCTAGAAAGTTGAAAATAATTGGTACAAAAGATTAATGTTATTCCTACACAGTAACATCGACAACACAGAAATACTTATTGATAATGCAATGCAGAGAGAGAGAGAGAGAGAGAGAGAGAGAGAGAGAGAGAGAGAGAGAGAGAGAGAGAGAGAGAGATTAGGACATGCCACATTAAGCTTCTCATTAGCAAAACAATCTTGAGTATAACGTGAGAGATGAGATGAGAGAGAGAGAGAGAGAGAGAGAGAGAGAGAGAGAGAGAGAGAGAGAGAGAGAGAATACACAAACACACAAGCAGGATACATGACCGTCACTTAACAAACGAGCATCGAGGTTAAATGATTCAAAACAAAACATTTATCGAGGGTACACGGATGGAAACACAGAAAACGGGCAATGCTCCTGTTTAATTTTAAGGGTAACTATTAAAATGGCCATAAACCCCCATCAAAAGACACCTTCAGAATTCCTACCCTACACAAAAGGTTATATTGACTAAACATAGATTCAGTTCAGGATCGTATCAACTGAGGGAGAGAGAGAGAGAGAGGGAGAGAATGAGAGGGAAAGAAGGAAAACTGTGAGAGGAGATTGTTATATATTTTTTTCCCTCTGTTTTTGTTATATAAATAAAGGTGTAAACTTTAGAGAGTTATTTTTTTTTAAGATCTGCGTTTTGTTTATAGAATTTGAATGTTAATTATTGGAAAAAAATCAAGAATGGTAATAAAAATAGAAGTGAGAAAAAAGAAAGAAGAAAAGGAAAATGAATGAGTTGATATAATAAATAAGAATGGTGGGAAGGGAAGAATTTTATGGTTATTTATTGGAAAAACAAGGATGGTAGAAAAATATCAGTGAAGAAAACAAAGAAGGAAAGGAAAAAAGAAGAAAAGTGTATAGTTAAACAAATAACCAAAAATAAGGTAAAAAACAATAAAAAAGAAAAAGTTATGAAAACAAGTAAATGAATATGTAGAGAAATAAAAATGGAGAAAAGAGGAAACAAACCCACACTGTAGAAATAATAATAATAATAATAATAATAAAACGTAAAGGGAGACGATACTATCCATTCACCTCAGTTCTACGACCCTGAAGAAGCACAGCAACACTTACTAACACATCTAACACACCTCAGTCACATAAACTAGCGATTCACTTATTTTTCTGGTAACATTGCAGGTACTAAGGCTAACATGTAATGGAGGGAAGCAGAGTTAAGACCACGGAGGGACCCAAAACCTTCATTAGTGCTCATTCTCTCTCTCTCTCTCTCTCTCTCTCTCTCTCTCTCTCTCTCTCTCTCTCTCTCTCTCTCTCTCTCTCTCTCTCTCTCACACCTGAAACACAAACTATTGATTCCTGTTTCTCTGGTGATAATCAATGTGCCAAGGCTAACAGGTATTGAAGAGGAGACTTAACCTATGCCCAGCCAGGTTCGAGTCCCGGTAAGGTTAACCCACTTCAGTACCATGATGCATGTAGCTTCAGGTAGTACAGACTCCATGGACCCTTCCTAATGTTAATAAATTTGTCTGATCATATTAAAAATTCATGGTAAAAATGCGTCCCGGTACTGAAGAGGTTAAGAAAGGACGGAAAAAATGATTAAATGATTAAGTGATGTGCTTCTATATCGTTAAGGAAACAGGAACCTCAGACGAACGAAAGACGAAGAAGGACGGGAGAACAAAAGACGAACAGAATAGTATCCATAATTTTTGAAGAGTCAATAGAAAACCGTGAAAAAAATACACATTTGGAAATACAAATAATAAACGGTGCAGCATTACGAAGACTTGAATTTAGAGAAAAGTTATATGAACATAAAGATGATAAAAGAAGAAAAAAAATCACACACCCAGTTTATGGACTCGAATTAAAGTACTCGAGCTAAGACAAGCAGGTTAAATGTAAGATGAATAAATCTCTGCATAAGATATTGATGTTTAAAGGACAATTTTTGAATACCATAAAGATAAAAAAAAAGTAAAAAAAAAAAAAAAAAAAAATAGACACACGTAGGAAATTCGAAAGAAGGTACTTGAGCGACGACAAGCAGGTTAAATGTAAAAAATAATAATAATAATAATAATCTCAGCATAAGCCATTGGAAACACCTCGGGATAGCCACAGAAGCAGGGACGAGCTGGGATAGGGAGAAAAAAGGGTAAGGAAACTCTACACCGAGACTTCCTCATCTCTTCCACATGAAACAGTCAACACGCGTCGCCACACATGAAGAAAACGAGAGAGCTGCCGGGTACAGAAAAAAAATAAAAGAAAAATATCAAAGAAAACGCACAACTCAGCTGTTAATTTGAGGGCAAGCTAAGGCAAACTGCTGAGCGTCATGCAAAGGAGGAGGAGGAGCAGGATAAGGGAGGGGAAGCAAACCACGCCAATACGAGCTTAAACAAAAAAGAACAAAAATAAAATGCATTAACACTCTCACACCGATAAAGGCAAACGAGGGAGGGAAGAGGAGGGGAATGGAGGTCACTTTTTATCCCCACGAGGAGGAGAGTGAGAATGGGGGGGAAGGTATCACTTTAATCCCCCACGTGAGGGAGACAGCATCGGGGAGTGGAGGGAGGCGGGAGGGAAGCGGGAGGCAAGGGTCGGGAAGAATAAATAGCATGGCAAACCGTATCGCAGTGGGTGAGGTGGCGTTACTCACATTTCCACTCTCTCCACCTTAATGCCCCAGTTCTCTGTGGCATCGTCTAACACTCCCTGAAATGGGTGATTAGTGCCGGTCAGAGCAGCAGAGGCGCCGCGACACACAGGAAGGGGAAGGAGACAGAGAAAGAGAGAGAGGGAGAGAGAAGGAGTGCAGTCTACCTGTATCTTAAACTCGTATTCTGAAACCCTTTGCTCTCTCACCGCCACTGCTTTCCAAAGGCTCTAGTTGAAGATAATCGTATTTTTTAGGGTATTTTTATGGTTCTGATAATAGATTGGTGGGGTTTCTAGTTTATTAAAAGGTGAAATTGTCTTAAAAACCCGGTTAGTCGTCTCTGTAGCCATGGAAAGCTGTTGTGGTGAGAGAGCAAGGTGTTTGTGAATGCGGGTGTTACTGTGCCGGGCCTGATGTGCTGGGCGGTGGGTGGGGCGGGCGTGGAGCGGGCGGGGTGTGGTAGTGCGAATGTCTTTTATTCTGTGATCCAGAAATTAAAAGTGTAGTAAATATTTATACTTTTTATGCAAGAGAGGAAGCCGTCCAAGGGCAAAATAAAGTGAAAAAGGCCCACTGAGCTTTTCTTATTCATTGCATCGCAGAGTTCACGTGTTTGAATTATTGAATCCGTTTACCGTAGCAAGGCGAGTCTTTACAAGAGATAAGTATTAAGGATCATATTTATGTATTTCGTTTAGGAAAATTGGCAATATCTTGTTAAATTTCGAAGCTAAGGATGAAATTACAAGTTTGATGCAGCAGATTAATAAATCAAGTAACCTTTATTTACACGCTCGGAGACGTCAAAGAACCAATTTGAATCACAAAACGCTGAAAAAAAACACAAACAAAAATTCTTAATCGAAACACTATATACAACACAACGCATCACGTCACGCCACCCCGCACTGCTCCACCCCGCACTGCCCCGCCCCGCACTGCCCCGCCCCGCCAGCAGCCAGCCCCGCGCTCTGCCCCAGTACTCACATCTCGACTCGCTCTACCTTGATGCCCCAGTTATCAGTGGCGTCGTCCAGCGAGTTCTGCAAATAGCGTTGTCATGTGTGAGCCTTGCGCTAAGAGTGGCGCTGCCCTGTTTCGGAGTGGCAAGTGCTCGCGCCGCTACCAGTGGAACATTACAAAGGGCACAGGAGAGAGGCGCGCGCGGTCTTTGGTACTTGGTAGTGTCCTCATTTGCGCGTTTTAATTATGACTTTTTTTTTTTTTTTTTTTTTTTTAGGTTAGGTTAGGTTTGGTTTGGTTCGGTTTAGTTCGGTTCGGTTCAGTTAGGGTAGGTTAGATTAACATGGTCGAGCGGTCTTTGGTAGTTGGCAGTGTCCTAATTTGCGCGTTTTCATTTTTGGTTTTGTTTTTGTTTTAGGTTAGGTTTGGCTGGGATACGTTTGATTTGGTTCGGTTCGGTTTGGTTCAGTTCGGTTCGGTTCGATTGGGTTAGGTTGTATTAATATGGTATAACAGGTACACGGAATGTCGATATTTTGATTGCTTCGAGGAAACTGAAACGGTATAATAGAGGCAGACGGAGTGACGCTTTAATACAAATGGCTTAGGATTCATAATTCGATTCAGCACTTTACAACGGGATCACAATGCTGCTCTTCACTGATTAAAAGTGTTTTGGCTACAAGTATAGTCTGTTTCTTTCTTGTTACGGAAATACCACTGGTAATGTCAGTATCAGTTCCTTTGTACATGAAAGGGGTTACGAGCATAGTCGGTTTCTTTCTTCTTATACAAATACTACTAATAATGTCATGTTCAGTTTCTTTGTACCTGAACCGCAAGACAGAAAATGAAGGAATGATGAGTAAACATTTGACATTACTTTAGAAGCGAGAGTGTAGCATTGCATGATGTTATTTGTGCAGTAGTATAATGTTATTTATTCATTATTTATTAGTGCAATAGATGGTGTTATTTATTGACTAGTTATGTTTAATCATTAAGTTTTTCTTTTACTAATTATTTATCAATATTTTTACTCACTTTTATATTAATTTATTTATTGAATTAGTTAATAAGTTAGTTACTACATAGTTAGTTGATTAGTTATGCAAGCAATTTATTTATTAATCCATCAGTTTACTGTTTAATTTTCCATTTTTATCCAAGTTTTCTTTTGATTAATTTATTCATTCACTTTTATCTATTTAGTTAGTCATATTTACATTTTTTCCATTAATTCATAAGTGGTTTATTAATTTCTGTCTACGGTGTGATTGCATTGATAACTGATTCATCGGATTAGTTTGCACAATTAGATAAAACTGAGACATTGATTACGATTATCATTCACTTCTCACACGCTTATCAATTTTCAGAAAGTAATGTATTGCTTATTTTCTATATTATTTTCTAAGCCGCTGAAAAGAAACGTGGATATTAACTCATTAACACACACACACAAACACACACACACACACACACACACACACACTTTGATCAATACATATTTATCATCTCTATAAACTCCAAAACACTTTCTTCTGAATAATCTAGTAATATCTATAGTTATTCAATAATTTCACAATGCATATTTCATAGCAGTGGTATAATTTTGAAGCCATTTGCCAATACTGTTACACACACTCCTTCCACTACTACTACTACTACTACTACTACTACTACTACTACTACTACTACTACTACTACTACTACTACTACTACTTCTGCTACTACTACTGCTGCTACTGCTACTACTACTACTACTACTACTACTACTACTACTACTACTACTACTACTACTACTACTACTCTACTACTAACTACTGCACTAATATGACTGCTGCTACTACTACTACGACAACTACTACTACTTCTACTACTACTACTACTACTACTACTACTACTACTACTACTACTACTATTACTACTACTACTACTACTACTACTACTACTACTACTACTACTGCTACTACTACTACTACTACTACTACTACTACTACTACTACTACTACTACTACTACTACTATCTCTTACTAATATTATTACTATTGATATTTCTAGTACTGTTAACACTATGAGATTTTGCTACTACCGAAGCTAATACAAACTACTACTAACACTACTACTGCTACTACACTACTGGTTCAACTATTATTACCACTACTACTACAACAACAACTAATAGCTCTTAACCTTCTGCATACTAACTGATTGACTGACTAACCACTACCACCACCATTGCCACCACCACCACCACCACCACCACCACTCGCCTGCATGTCACAAGAGATGGACTCCCTGTCGCCCAGTATCTCGTGTAGGTTTTTCGTCCCCAGCATGTTTCTCAGCGTGGTCTGCGCCAGGAGCCTCGTGGAGTGATGGGCGTTCTCCACATTGGCAACACTGACGGTGGCGTTACTCACTCGGTAGTACACCACGGCGTCCACACTCACAGTCACTGAGTCTTTGGTGAGGACCTGAAGGGGTGAAGCAGGAGGAGAAGGAAGAGGAGGAGGAGGAAGAAGGAGTGAAACAGGTAAGGTATTGAGAATAAAAGGAAGGGAAAAGAGAAGGAAGGATTGAAAGAGGTAAGGTATAGAGAATAAAAGGAAGGAAAAAGAGAAGGAGTGAAAGAGGTATGATATAAAGAGGAAAAGGAAGGAAGAGGAGGAGAAAGGAGTAAAAGAGATAGCGTATAGAGAATAAAAGGAAGGAAGAGAAGAAAGGTGTAAAAGTTATATGATATAGAGAATAAAAGGAAGGAAAAGAAAGACGAAGTGAAAGAGGTAGGATATTGAAAATAAAAAGGAAGATATAGAGAAGGAAGAAAATGGGAATGAGGTGAAGGACAATAATATGGAAGAATAAAATAGTGAAAAGGCAGAAAGATGAAAAAAAAGGATAAGATTTCAAGAAGGATGAAAAAAAGAAATATAAGATTGAAAGTAATATGTGCCGGAAAAGATAAAAAATAGGACAACACAAGGGAAAAAAGAATGGAATCATCAGGCGGAGGAAATAAAAAAAGAAAAGGAAAGCAGAGAAAAATTGAATAGGAATGAAAGAAAAGGAAAGAACAAGAAATCCATATTAGTACTTATGGAAATCAATCTTTTCCAACTTATCCCGCCATAAAACACACACACACACACACACACACACACACACACACACACACACACACACACACACACTACAGCTATATTTGCAAAAAGAAACATATAAGCTATAATTATTTACATATCATACAAAAGGAGTGACTAGATTTACAAGTGACCTTAACCTAAGCATATATTAACAAACAAATACATAGAGGTAAGTGGATGGATTGATAAAATATAAACACAATAAGATGGATGAGGAGAAATGATAGATAAATGATGGCAAATAAATACGAAGGTAGATTTTTTGGGGCAATGTATATCAATTCATACCACGAAAATAAAACAACGCGAGAAAAAATGCATGTAGTAACTGATGATAAGGTACAGACAGACAGACAGACAGACAGACAGACAGACAGACAGACAAATGGATAAAATTATAGAAAGACATCCATTAGTTTGTTTTGTTTCTGCTAAAGGGAATACATTTTCTAATCAAGTTTTGTGTAGGTGAGGGGAGGTAGGGAGGAAGGGGGAGGAGGTTTCTAACGCCGCGCTTATATTAATAATAATAATAATAATAATAATAATAATAATAATAATAATAATAATAATAATAATAATAATAATAATAATAATAATAACGATGATTTGTAGGTTTTTCAATTTTTCAAATGCATTTTCGCAACATATTCTTAAAAAGCGAGACGTGCGCATGCGTCCAGAGAGAGAGAGAGAGAGAGAGAGAGAGAGAGAGAGAGAGAGAGAGAGAGAGAGAGAGAGAGAGAGAGAGAGAGAGAGAGAGAGAGATTTAACACAAGCATATAAGCGCGCTAGATATGCAACAGCAGCAGTACTAGCAGCAGCAGTACCAGCAGCAGCAGTAACAGCAGCAGCAGCAGCAGCAGCAACAGCAATCACTTAAGCAAAAGCAGTAGCAGCAACAACAACAACAACAGCCACAACAACAACAACAATAACAGCAACAACAACAGCAACAACAAAAGCATGGGCAAGCGAAACAAGCCAATAAAGAAATATCGATGTTCCAATGCTAAAACAAACAAAGAAACAAACAAACAAATAACGAATTGGCAGAGGGAAAGCACTAAAGGAAGGAAGGAAGGAAGGAAGGAAGGAAGGAAGGAAATAAGGAAGGAAGGAAGGAAAGAAGGAAGAAAAAAAGGAAGGAAGAAAAAGTAAAGGAAAAGAAGGAAGGAAAAAAAGGAAAGAAGAAAGGAAAGGAAAGAAAGAGAAGGAAGAAATAAAAGG
>CM035184.1:2442259-2460479 GCA_020233015.1 Callinectes sapidus
ACACACACACACACACACACACACACATATATATATATATATATATATATATATATATATATATATATATATATATATATATATATATATATAAAGATCCTCCGCTCCACTGACCAACAAACTATTTTCACCAATTTTCTTTAAAGTATTTACATTCTTGTTGGAAGGGAATTTCCAACAGTGTGTGTGTGTGTGTGTGTGTGTGTGTGTGTGTATGTAAGAGGGGGAGAAGCTGACCAAAAGTAAGAAGAACGATGAAAATAAAAAGTCCACTAATTGCCAGTCCCCTGATAGATCAATAGAGTTAGGCTAAATTCAGGGACAAATGTCTTGAAACCTCCCTCATGAATAGAGTCAAATCGTAGGAAGTTAGAAATAAAGAAGCAGGCAGGGAGTTCCAGAGTTTACCAGAGAAAGGAATGAATGATTGGGAGTATTGGTTAACTCTTACATAAGAGAGTTGGACAGAATATAGATGAGAGGAGGAAGAAATACTTGTGCAGTGAGGCCTCAGGAGATGGGGAGGCATGCAGTTAACAAGATCAATAGAGCAGTTAGCATGAAAATAGCGATAGAAGATAGCACGAGATAAAACATTCCAGCGAAGAGAGAAAGCCTGAAGATATTCAGTCAGAAAAGAGTTGATGAGACAAAAATCTTTTGATTCTACCCAATCTAATAAGGCGGTGTGAGTGGAACTCCTCCATATATAAGTGTACTCCATAATTATATGGATGGACAAGGTAGTTGGGGGGATGAGAAAAACTGGTGGAGACTCCTCAAAAGGCCTAACTTCATAAAAGCTATTTTAATGAAAGATCAGATATTAAATTTCCAGTTTAGAATATGAGTAAAGGGGTGAACAAAGATATAGTAGAAGAGAGGAAAAGCTGGGTGTCATTAAAGAAGAGGGGATAGTTGTCTGGAAGGTTGTGTCGAGTGATAGAGGAATTGAATTTTTGAGGCATTGAACACTACCAAGTTTTCTCTGCACATTTAAAAAAAACTTATAGAGATCAAAAGTCAGGCATTCCGTGGTATCTCTGTGTGAACTGTTAACTTCCTGAAGGGTTGGTCATCTCTGGATAGACTTGGAAAAGAGTAAGGCGGCATCATCAGCTTAGGAATGGATAAGTCAATAGAACGGTCGGAAAGGAAACTTGAAATAGAGTTGCAAAAAGGAGAATAAAAACTGTATGAGGACAATTTAGAGACCAAAGCTTTGTATCAAGTTCCATAAAAAAACTTTTGATATATCTAAGGCAACAGCAAAAATTTCAAAAGCTACATGGCATGGTTCATATCCCACCATTCTATATCTATCTATCTCTTGTCTCACTGAGGAGTTACTGAAATCTATGCTTATCTCATTGAATCAATTTACTACCACCAATAGAAACTACATTAAAGTTTTACAAAGTCAAATCTAACTTAAGTAATGTCTCAATCATAAAGTACTCACCTAATGAGTGTAGCAGAGTTAACCAGTTCACTGGTCACCTCTTCATCTTGCATAATGATAATAACAGTGGCCTGTAATTTTCACCTTTCTGGCAGCTGATCCAGGTTGTCCACATCAACCCTGTCTTCCCAAGCAACATCAAAATACTGCAGTGACAACTCAGTTTCCTGGTTGAGTGCAAACTCCTTCATAATGGCTGCTTGCACTTGCTGCTTTTCTTCCACCTTTATAATTTTCTTCTTCCCTACACACTGGATATGATATAGGAGAGCCATGCCTAATTCATACTGTACCTTAAATCTAATAACAATTTCATTAAATTAGTTATGCAGTAGACATTAATAGCTTTTACATAAATCAAGTTAAGAAGTACATACGGCACCTATATAATGTTTCGAGTAGTTACTAATTATAACGAACTACAGTACAGTACTATCTCTAACACATTAGCTTAATGCTAAATGGTACTTAAAACTGATATGTTGTCATAACAAAGTTTGTAAAGTTAAGAATACTAATTATAACGCTTCCTAGTCAAGTCGTTAATGCATGCAAACTCGCCCCAACCCAGTCACCCCACATGCTGGAGTCCAAGGAAAGCTTGATGGGCGGTTGCTGGCTTTTCTATGCACAATATATATGACACACACGAAGGAGACAATGCAGGAAAGCGGCGAGCGAGTGGAGAGCGCTTAAGTGAATGTGTGTGTTTCGTAGTTGGTCAGTGAATGAGTAAAAGACTGGCTGGTCGTTAGCCTGCAACAAACCTTGGTGAATTAGATCTTTAGGCCCCTAGCAGAATTTGGTGAATTACATACACACACACACCTGCAAGGAAAGAGCGAAAAGATACGTCATGGGGTGAGTTTGATGGGGCGACTTGGTATGTGGGGCGACTCGTCCGGACTCGATCATAACATACCACAATAATATCTATAATACAACAGCTTAATGTTGTATGGTATTTCATTCGGACTCGATTATAACATGCCACAATAATATCTATAATACAACAGCTTAATGTTGTATGGTATTTCATTCGGACTCGATTATAACATACCACAATAATATCTATAATACAATAGCTTAATGTTATATGGTATTTCATTCGGACTCGATTATAACATACCACAATAATATCTATAATACAACAGCTTAATGTTATATGGTATTTCACTAGTAAGCTTAGACATATAAAAGTGACAGACTGTTGAATGCAAGTAACATGTTGGCTACAATTTTCTCAAAATCTAATACTGGCCTTGGATTCTCTTCCTGGGGTTTTGGAATGTTTGATTGGCCCTGGACATTTTCAGCAGGCCTATCTACTTCATTAAGTACTGTATCATCATGAAGTAATGCGTCATTAACAGATACTTGTGAAAAACTGGATGTTTGAATTTGATATGATGAAGCCAGGACCTAACATTATAAAGAGTAAGTCCTTGGACATCCATGTATACTGCACTGCAACCTAAACTCAGGATTCAATGCATGGCCATACCTATAATGCAGTACCAGTCTTCTAAGATGCCTGGTTTCATAATCACAAAATGTACAATGAAATCTATCTATATCATTCATAATGCTACTTCAGAATGAAATACCCATAACGCATAGAAAGCAATAATTGGTCTATGGGCGGTTAATGCATGGCTCCCAATACTCACATCACATTTATCCTTATATTGTATCCAGTATTCTATAGAAAGGCACATATTATCCATTGTTATATTTCTAAATTGTCTGTGAAAAAGGCAGACGGTCACCTATGCCCGACAACCAGAGACGAAGTGATATTTTCTGTCGTTTTCTCCCATGCCCTGAGCACTTTGGGGTGTTCACCTTCTGAACACCCCGCAAGGTGTCACTTTGACACCCCTGTGTCTCTCAGTGTTGTTAACCAGCCACCGGCAAATATAGCTGAAGTGGTGGTGGTGGTGGTGTGTGTGTGTGTGTGTGGTTTCAAAGTACCGTGAGTGCTACAAAACAAGACTTATGCAGGAGTGTCTTTAGAGCGTTGAGACAGAGAGAAGCAGCAGCCAACGCTGTCACAACAAATTTGAGTCGTGTCAGCGATTTGGTCGTTCAAGAGCAAGTGCACTCCCATCTCACTCCTCTCTTTCTCGTTTGTGTTCGCTCACTAGCTTGTTTCACAATGTTTCGTTTTTCTGAGTTTCCTGGGTTGTTAATGTTTTCAGTGGTTCATCCCACGATGTTTCACCATTTTATGTAAGCTTGGGGTATTTCACGAACGTAAATTGTTAAGTGGATCTGAAACTTGTGGTGAGCGGTCAACTGGATTATATATTGTACTTCTCAGATCCAGGTTTGGAAGGAAACTAAGATTATAAAAGTTAATATATTATGTGTGATATTTACAATGATTTCACGACACGGTCTTTTCTCGGAGAAGTGTTTAGTCTGTCTCTTGGGAGATAACTTAGAGAACACTTCTGAGTCTCGAGAACACACACGTTCACGGCACAACACATAAAAATCCTCACACCCCAAGCACCACGCAAAACCGGGGGAAGACCGACCAGCGGCGGCCCAATTGGGTCTCCCCCAACTGCCTCACACCGCAGCTCGATTTCTTCTCTCCTGGTGCGGCCCGCTGCGCCTCACGCCGCAGGAATCTGCTGACTCCGAGGCATGGTCATGTGATGCAGGGATGGGTGTGTGTGTGAGATGCCTCAGTGTTCCAGTACATTATTTTATCTCATATAGTGATGTCTTATAAACTACATCCTACTTAGAGAGCTTATATTATTATATTTTAGTAAATGTAACAATAACAATTGAAATGCCTAGTTATATATATAAACACATGCAACTCCTTGTAGAGGACAAAGCTGTATCTGCATTTCTGAAGTATATTGCACCATCTTATAGAGATGTTGCATCAGATTATATTTGCATATATAAATAAAATGAATTTCTACCTATCATGTCCCTAACAAACCTACCTATTTTTCTAGTATATTTGTCTTAGTGAATAACATGGATGATGAATACCTCCATGAGCAGTATTAAAAGAACAAATCATATTGTTAAATGATTGTCTTACTGTAGAAGTATTTCTAGTGCATGTCCCTCATTGAACCAAAGGTCAAATAAACATAAGGTAAAGGAAAAACAAATTATGAGAAGTTGTAGCATATTTTCTATTACTTATCGTAGTTCTGCACAACACACACACACACACACACACACACACACACACACACACACACACACACACACACACACACACACACACACACTTGATTTGCTAGCATTTAATTCATTGTCTGAACTTATTTGTTTTCAATCGATCCTCATGATAAGAGTGAGAAATATCCTTAAGTACATAATAGATCATAACCAGCAGAGTGGCCTTTATGTTCGGCCTAAGACTTTAACCAAACATCGTAAACTCTGAGCATACAATATGAGTATAGTTTCAGAAACAAACATTACGACTTGAAAAGAAAGGAAAAAAAAAGTGTTCCATGTATATTCACTACTAAAAGAGTAATATTACATAGTAAATGATCAACTACGCAACTTCCTTTATACTCTTTTTTGTATCTCACATCACTATGGAGCAGTCGCATCCTGCCCTTTAAAGACAACTTTCTTCCTTCACACAAAACTATAAGTACCTAACTATACCACATCCTCCCTCAAAACAAAAAGAAAGGACAAATAAATCTATGGAAATTTTGGGGGGACCATCACCTTAGCGAGCCTTTTTATTAACCACTTTTTATTTGGCCCATTGCCTTCTTACAAAAAAGAAAAAAAAAGAAAAAAAAATGCTTGTGTTCTGACAACTAGATTTTCTTACTTCATCTTTCTTATCTCTGTATACCACCCAAAAAATTGCCATTCCACCGACACCAATCGCAAAGTCTAGGTACTCCACTTCATCTTCCCTCCAATCTCTCTCCACCACTCCCATCACAAGTCTGCTATAATTGGAGTCAGTTTACCTTCACTCATCCTATAATTCTTTTTCATAAAACACCTAAACTTTTCCGTCGGGAGTTCGGAAAGTTTTGGAAGCGAGTTCTTTATCGGCGGCCCATCAAAATTTCATCGATATGCAGAGCTGAGCAAAGTTATGAACAAAGAAGGGTGACTCAGACATCTCCAGAAGTGTGTGTGTGTGTGTGTGTGTGTGTGTGTGTGTGTGTGTGTGTGTGTGTGTGTAGAGAGAGAGAGAGAGAGAGAGAGAGAGAGAGAGAGAGAGAGAGAGAGAGAGAGAGAGAGAGAGAGAGAGAGAGAGAGAGAGAGAGAGAGAGAACTATATCTTAAATTAAAGAAAAAACAGAAAACTTCCCTTCTCTCTCTATGAATATAAGATGAGAGGCAGGGAGGCGCGGGGCTGGTGATATTATTCCTTGATATAGACGAGAAAGAATCCATTACTAGCGCCCAAATGCATCTTGGAGAAAATCTGAGTAGACGACAACTCGAATATATCATCGAACGCGAAGGT
The DNA here is from genome assembly GCA_020233015.1 of Callinectes sapidus. Lineage (NCBI taxonomy): Eukaryota > Metazoa > Arthropoda > Malacostraca > Decapoda > Portunidae > Callinectes > Callinectes sapidus. Next base: position 2,448,208 of record CM035184.1, read on the forward strand.
AAATTATCGTACATTTCAATGTTTACTCGTATTATCATCAGCATATTATTCCCTGATAGAAACCATGGCATGAATTGTACGAAAAGGAAAATCATAGTACGTATCAAAGTTCACTATTATTATTACTATTGTAACTATGTATTCCTATTTGTTTTGTCATTTATCATTATCGTTAGGGGAGATGTGGAGAAATTTAACACCTTCAATAGTGGGAACAAGTTTTTACCATGAGTTTTAGGTACGTGTAGACGATTATATTGACATTAGAACATTAATGACCAAAGTCTGTACATTTTAATCTCCACAAGAGATTCTGCTGTATAAAATCGCCAGATGATGAGCATATATATATATATATATATATATATATATATATATATATATATATATATATATATATATATATATATATATATATATACCCGTCCCAGTACTGAAGGGGCTAAGTAATGAAAGAACCCAATGTATACTTCAAACCCTTAGTAGGAAATTAAGATTTCTTCAAATGTTCGACACAAAAGTAATTTTCTCCGATAAAAAAGAAAGAAAGAAAGAAGAGAAAGGAAGAAAGAAAGAAAAAAAGGTATGCGTAGATAGACACCTTTTGAGAATTCAGATCAGCAACAAAAGAATGAAAATAAAGAAAGTAAAAGAAAAAAAGGAAAATTTCTTTATAAACATCGAAAGGGAAGTTGTGAGAGGTGTGAGCGAGGAAGTATTAATGGAAAAGTTGTTAATATTCGCCAAAAAATATGGCCCCGCTGAAAGGAGCGAGACTCCGACTTGGGAAAACTTCAACAAAGACTTATGAGTGTCAATATTAAGTGAGGGAGAGGAGATGGTGGTGGTGGTGGTGGTGGTGGTGGTACTGGTGGTAGTGGAAGGAGAGAGAGAGAGAGAGAGAGAGAGAGAGAGAGAGAGAGAGAGAGAGAGAGAGAGAGAGAGAGAGAGAGAGAGAGAGAGAGAGATCCATCACGAAATATATCATATTTAGATTGATTTGATAAACACACACACACACACACACACACACACACACACACACACACACACACACACACTCACACTCACACGCACACACACACACACACACACACACACACACACACACTCGGCTCACAACTGAGAGGGCCCGGGTTCGAATCCCGGGCGCGGCGAGGCAAATGGGCAAGCCTCTTAATGTGTATCTAGCCCATGTTCACCTAGCAGCAAGTAGGTACGAGATGTAACTCGAGGGGTTGTGGCCTCGCTGTCCCGGTGTGTAGTGTGTGATGTGGTTTCAGCCCTACCCGAAGATCGGTCTATGAGCTCTGAGCTCGCTCCGTAGGGTAAAGGCTGGCTGGGTGACCAGCAGACGGCCACGACACACACACATACACACACACTACATATACCCTGCACCTCACCATCCTGCAGGACTGCCACACGTCCCTGGAGTAGCTCTCCCGTAAGATGCTGCTCCACACACACACACACACACACACATCCACTCACCCCACCCACTTACACACACATACACACACACACACACACACACACATACACACACCCCTCTCTCTCTCTCTCTCTCTCTCTCTCTCTCTCTCTCTCTCTCTCTCTCTCTCTCTCTCTCTCTCTCTCTCTCTCTCTCTCTCTCACACACACACACACACACACACACACACTTTTTTATGACTGTCACCACAAGATGAATATTTCATGCCAAACTTACAATGTAATTATTTTAATTTTTTTTTTTTTTTTGACATTGTCTCTAATAATCAGTCTTGAATTTCCAATGATGTGGTGTCTGATTTGTTGGTGTAGAAGCTTGCCTTTTCCTGTCGCACCTGGTGTTTCTACACTCGTTGTCCTGTGTCCTTTTTCACTGTTCCTTCCTGTTTTCTTTTCCATTCTTCTCTTTCTCCCCTTCTCTTATTTTCCGTTTCTTCAAATTTTCGTTCCTGTTTCCTGTTTTTGTTTCTCCGTCCTCTTCTCTCAATTTCTATCTTTTAACTTCCCCATTTTACTGCTTTGATTTTTAAAAGTTTTCCCTTTTCTCGTTTCTTGCATAATGTATTTTCACTTTAGTAGATTACATTTCTTCATATCTTACTTTATTTTTTGTTTTCCGTTTTGTTAGGTACCTCAAGATAGAATTTCTTAAAGGCGAAATCCTCCCAGACAGGTGTTGTGGCTTTTCGCTGCCTCATCTCGTTCTGTAGCAAGTGGTAGAAGTCGCGCAGCTCGGTGCGCTCCCTCAGCTCCTCTACTACCTTGCATAAGCTCAACACAAACGACGTTCCCTCCTCAGGCAGTCGGTATGCCGCAATGCCATCCTTGCTGGCGTAGATCGTCACGAGGTCTTGTGGAATTTTTACTTTTTCTCCGTCGGTCTCCAGGCACTCCTCATTACTTCCCCGGCAGTAGTTCGTCATGAAGATCTTTGGTTTCCCGGCTAGTGCTGGACATTGGTCGTTGGTAAATTGGTTTCTGATATCATCAATGTTTAAAAGGATTCCGTCAGCAGCATTGAACTTTTTGCTGTCCGTTCCGTGGCTCAAGAGGAAAACAACCATAGCTTGAGGAGGTTCTTCTCTGCAACGTTTTTTAATATTTTCCAGTTCTTTGAAAGTCTCCTTTTCAGTGAGGTTTTCATGAAGGAAGACTTGGTAACCTAGTTTGGTGAAGGTATTTTTGATGTTGATGGAGTCCCTCTTCGCTCCCTTCCTGTCTTCCAGCCGGTTTCGAGTGTTGTAACGAAAGGATATATAGTTGAATACCTCAACTCGCCCAGCCGGAAGTTGTGTATTGATGTGATATTCACGTTTGATTGTTTCTTTTTCTCGTCTTTCACGAATCAATCTGGCCACGGCGTCATCACTCTCCTAAGGAAAAAATTTCCAATAATGCATACCTCAGAAAAAAAAGTAGATAAATATAACAAGTGATGTAAGTCATACAGGAATAACGAGAGTGAAGTGATATGAACAAAGAAAATCATTCTAACACACACACACACACACACACACACACACACACACACACACACACACACACACACAAAAGCGCGCGCGCGCGCGGACATACTAAATGAAAACACAATTGAAAAATAGTATTTGTATAAGTAAAGAGTCAAATAGATGGAAAATTAAAGATAGACGTTTTCCCCCACTCTAGTGTGATGTGAGCATTCGCAATTAATATTCACTAACGTGACCTGACTCTTACTTCATGTAACGGAACACAAACGCTGAGGACAAATATATAATCACAAAGAGCTCACGTCATTGGTATGCCGGAGTGGTAGGTCATCCACTACTGGCAGCACATCGCAGGCCTTATCACTGTTCGGTATCTGCCTCCCGTCCTTCTTTATCTTAGGTTTCGTCTCCATGTTTCTCTTTTCATGATTCTGGAGCTGTGATTAGTATAAGGGTGAGAAAAATGAAGTGATGAAACTATTAATACTCTATACAGCACGCTAACTTGTTCCTCGCTTATGACTGTTTCTTGAGAACCGTTCCTAAGACAGTTTGCAACCGTCGTAAATAATCACCAAGGAAATATCTCTGTGATGAACACACACACACACACACACACACACACACACACATACAAAAAAAAAAAAAAAAATGAAGTCATTTAGAGAAGTAGGCATCTCGACACTTACTACGGCTGTAAAATCACTTCCAGGAAGTGCGATTTTATTTCTCTCCGTACCCCAGTAACATTTAAGAGCAAATTGCACAACTCCTTCACACAAAATCACTTATATTTACCTAACTCTAGAAATACTTAAAACAATAAGAATAAACAAAATCTCTAAACATACACACAACCTTAGTTTTAAACATGTTAAAGGAAAAATTTGTTAATTGTCTGTCGAACCATTTTCACGTAGCATTGTTCCTTACATCTCACCACCGTTTCTTAATAAATTTCAGCAGCATTCATGATTTCATATGCTAGATTTCGTAACAGTCTTCTAAATAAATTTTCATCTTCCCCTCAATAAAACTCACGAATAAATCTATGAACTGACAACACTGACAGTACTTCTTGTTCTCTTCCTCGTCTACTTTTTGTATTTTAAATTCTAAACCACAGCTGTTGTACATTTGAGTAACGATATCATATTTTGCTATCCTATCGTGAGCACTACCCTCAGCAACCTGAAGTTTGCATCATCCTACAAAGGTTTATTGTCACTCCCTGACTGTGTTGGACTGTGTATTCATGGCCTAAGTCTCTTGATTTTGTAATATTATTAGACTATTAGAAGCGAAATATACTGATATGAGTGAGTGTAAAGATGGTGAGGAAAACTTGGGGTGAGTCAGGGGTTGCCATCTTTACACTCATTTGTCTTATTCCTCCTCAACATTGATATAATTATTTACCTTTCCTCTCTGAAATGAAGGGCAGCCAGAGAAGTAGTGCTTTATTTAAATTCTTCCACATAATATTTAATTTCTAACTTGCCAGTTCATCATGTTAAGCAGTTCCTTATGGTGTATTCTTTTCATTACAGCATGATTTTCATACTCAATCATGCTTTATTTATATTCTTTTATATAATATGTAATTTGTAACTTGCCAGTTCATTGTGTTAAACAGTTCCTTATGGTGTATTCTTTTCATTATAACATGATTTTCATATTCAATCCTGTCGTTCATATGTTGCCTGTGCACCAAAGAGCCAAAGGTGCTTAAAATGGCATTATTTCACTGGTAAATAGAGGGAAACGATTTTCAATGAAACATTTCGGAATATCAAATATGATAATCATTAAGCCTATTGAAAAACTTCCCTTATTGCTCTTTAAATCTTTAGCTTGCATTTTAATTAGATAAATTTCAGACAGTTTTATTCGTGATCTCAGATTTTTTACCCTGTTGGCGTCATAGTATCATAAAAGGTCACTGTTCCTTTACATCTATTAGCAACTGAGCTGTATTTCTCTGTTACTAACCGCTCCTTGCTCGGCCTTGTCTAGGTGACTTCCCTGCAGTTTTCAACATTTTCCATTTGCCGTTTGTAGTTATGCTCACCACCAAAGACAAAGCCAGAAATTTGTTATTATCTTTTTGAAGTGAATGGCGGTGAAGAGATGCCTCTTAAAGTAACTCTTGCTACTGTACTCTTTGTTGCATATATTGCAATTGTAGGGTTGATTCTTTCCAATTGAGGAGTGAGTATCCTCTATCTCCCATAGCTCAATCCCCCCCGCTGTCTCTCCTTCTCTTGGCCGAACCTCTGGTCACAGCCCCGATCCAGGTTTGCCGGGGTGGGGTGGGGGGAGGTGGGGGTCAACCGTGGAAACCCCTCGGGTGCCAAGGCACCAGAGGGGCCTGCCTACCGGTATGACGGATGCAGGGGAAAGCCTGCGGGAACTCTGTGTCCTGAGAAGGGCGGGAGGATCCTCTAGCCCAATTTCTAATTTTGAGGGTGCCGGTTGGGCTGCAGATGTGGCGCCTGCACGTTGGACCACTCCTGGGGTGAACCTCCGAAGCATTCTACATGTGGGCTCCTGGAATGTTCTGCGTCCCTCAGAGGATCACCGATTGCTTCATTTATAGGATGAGCTCAGTAGGATGAGGCTGATATGGTGGGGCTCTCTGAGACAAGGAGGCCTGGTAGTGGTGAGACCAGTAGCAAGGGGGAGGGGCCCCGTGGTACAGTGTAACCGCCTGCACCTTAGGGGTCTTTGGATCCCCAAGCGCATGGGGTTGAATACTGACCACGGTTTGAGTGGAGATTAGGCATCCACTCGAGGTAACGGTTCCAAAAACGGGTGGGCTTTCAGATAGGAGGTCTCTATTAGGTGATCTTTAGCCCATAAATTCCCGTAAAATAACCACATTGTTTAAATAAAAAAAGGGTTTTACTTACTACTGGTCCATCATGAAGAATGGTCATCATGTCAAGGGGGTAGCCATAGGGATCTCCAGCAGACTGTTGCGGTCTGTTGTAGAGGTTACTCCTGTTGATGAGCGTGTAATGCGACTAAGGTTGAAGAACAGTTTAGGCTTCAGATCTGTTGTTGCAGTGTATGCTCCTACCGAGGTGTGTAAAACTGAAGAGAAGGAGATATTCTACGCCAGAATCGATTCTGTACTGGACCAGTGTCCCTATCGGGATGCACTCATTGTCCTGGGCGACTTTAATGCTGTCACTGGCACTGAAAGGGCTGGCTATGAAATATGTGTTGGTCCCCATGGTTCTGGTACCAGGAATGACAACAGCTCTTTCTTTATGAATTTTGCAAGATTCAAAAGGCTGAGAATTGAGGGTTCCTGGTATCAGAGACCAGCGCTGCACCGCTAGACTTGGTATGGCAGTGCCGGAGGGGTAGCGATGGAGATCGACCATATCCTTGTTGGTATTCGTTGGAGGATCCTCCAGAACTGCAGAGTTTTTCGGAGTGCCGAGTTCTTTGCGACCGATCAAGATGTGACCACACTGTGTTTCATCTTGAAAAACTGAAGGACTTGACAAGAGTATGCGGTGACAGTCTCCAGTCGGTTTGGAGCGCTTGACACCCTTGAGAACCCTGAGGAGCTATGGGATATCTTCAAACGTGAGACTCTTGAGGCTGCCAAGGAATGCATTGGAGAGCGCCCGAGTGGCTTCGCCTCGGAGGAGACACTGGAATGTATTGAGGAGAATCTCGCTGCCAAACTTGCTGGGAACCATGACCAATACAGGCCTCTGTCACGTAGGACTAGAGGTCTCCTAAGAAGAGAGATAGAGAGGTATGTCAGGGGTCTCGATGACGATGTCGAGTGTCATTTAAATGCTAATGACATCAGACCTGCCTATCGAGCTCTGAAGAAACTACTCTCCAAGTCTACTTCTCAGGTGAGTGTTATCCGAACAGCAGATTGTTGCCTTGTATCGAATGTAGATGGACAGATGGCTCGTTGGGCTGAGTACTTTGGGCAGGTGTTCACGGTGGATCCTCCAAGCGGACAGCTCCAGACTGCATGTTTGCAGACGCTGGATACTGATCCATCCATTGACGAAATTGCACCCTCCATTGACGATGTCAAAGAGGCTGTGGCAAAGTTGAAGGGTGGAAAGGCAGCTGGCGTCTGTAACATCAGTGCATCAGTGATCCGTGGGTTACATGCTGTCTTGACTGCTGTATGACATTCAGATACCATTCCTCCTGACTGGAAAAAGGGTTTGGTCGTCCCTATCTGGAAGGGGAAAGGGGACCATCAAGACAGCAACAACTACCTTGGAATAACATTGCTCAGCGTACCAGGTAAGGTGCTTGCCCATTTGCTGCTGATGCGGATCCGCAGTTACCTGCTGAAGCACCAGAGACCTGAACAGTCAGGGTTCACACCTGGTAAGTAAACATCTGACCGTATCCTGGCGCTTCACATAGTGGTGGAGCGCTGATGTGAGTTTCAACAGGGAATGCTTGCAGCCTATGTCGATCTCAAGAAGGCGTTTGACTCGTGCATCGAGAGACACTCTGGGACCTACTGCGTCTCCGTGGGATTCCTGTAAGAATTATTGGTCTATTAACTGGCCTGTACTCCGGGACTGTGGGTGCTGTGAAATGTGGAGGAGGCGTGTCTGGCTTCTTCCCTGTGAATACGGGTGTGGGACAGGGCTGCGTCCTTGCTCCATCACTTTTCAACATATGCATGGACTGGGTACTAGAAAGAGTTGTAGAACAAAGTTATTGTGGAGCATCTGTCGGCAATACTGAGATTACAGATCTTGTTTTTGCTGATGATGCAGTAATCTGTCGACAATATTGAGATTGCAGATCTTGTTTTTCCTGATGAAACAGCAATCTTTGCCGAGTCACTGGAGGTTCTGGTAATGGCTCTAAAGGCACTGCACGAGGAGGTGAAGCCCGTGGGACTTAAAGTTTCCTGGGCCAAGACCAAGGTTCAGGTGTTTGGAGGCATACTGAATGAAACAGTACAGTCTGTCCATGCGTGTGGCGAACCACTACACTACGCGGTGTGTGTGTGTGTGTGTGCGTGTGTGTGTGTGTGTCTGTGTGTGTGTGTGTGTCTGTGTGTGTGTGTGTGTGTGTGTATTTTTGTTTTGATCAATTTATTACACCCAAGGGTGACAAGCTTAATGTACAGCCAAGTATCAAAAATATTTACATGTGACTCGTGCCTATTAGGACACGCCATGAAGTGTTTAGATTGTCTTTTAAAGTTGAATACAATTAACATCCACCAAAGTGAGGATGGCGCATGAGTATTTCATCTAATGAATTATTGTCTGCCAACAAATGTTTACAAGTGTCAAGCAATGTGAGTCTCTGTGGTACTAAGTTTTCAAGGTTTGGACATTGCAGACAATAGTGGTCCAGGGTGTTGGCATTAGGCGCGTCGCACAGCCTACAGGAAGAGAAGTGAGGCGCGTCCTCCGCCTCAGCTACCTGCCAAACTGGTCGCCAACCAAGCCTAAGGCGCGCACACACCACGTTGTGTCGGCGAACCATAAGACCATTGCGTCGATATGTGTGTTGATGAGACAAGAAGTGATCATAGTGCTGGATCGACTCACTGGTGGCTCTCTCAGCATCACGACGGTGGTGGGTGGGGGAGCGGGCTGCCTGACGGACTATCTTTCTGTAGCACAGGAGGGAAGTAGTAGGAGCATCAGCAGCTGGAGGATCCAAATCACAAGCAGCCTTTGCAAGATGGTCAGCAGTGTCATTGGACCGGAGTCCAATGTGGGAGGGAATCCACAAAAAGTGAATCACCAGTGAACTCTCGTGGGCTGTGGCCAGTTGACGAAGGATTTGTGTGACAAGGTGTTGGTACGCTGGCTGGTGAGATGTAAGGGCGCGTAGGGCGGTCTGCGAGTCACAGATGACCAAACCGTTGTTGTTGGTCCGTGTCAACAAAGTAACTGCGTCCAGTAGTCCATGTAGTTCACAATACGTAGAGCTTGAAGCGTTCGGGAGGCGGCGGCCTGTCCAACCCTCTTGCAGTGGCTCCAGGCTGGGGGAGAAGACGGCACAGCCAGCACTGCCGTCCCCCCGCAGGGAGCCGTCAGTGTAGAGGTGATGGGTCACACGCTGGGACGAAGATAACCTGGCGATGGTCTCGAGAGCACGTTGTCGTTGGAGCTGAGGCAGATCAGTCTTGGTGGTTGGAGTGTAGGAGACTGCCGGCACAGGAGTCTGCCAGGGTGGGAAGCCACGGTCCACATTCACCGCCAAGATGTTGATGTTAAGCCTCCGAATGTTGGAACATATGACACTGACCAGCGTACGGCCACCTGGACGAAGCAAAGGACGAGGCACAGTTGGATCTAATGATGTACTGATAGTGTGAGCAAAGTGAGGAGATATGTGAGGATAGTGAAGGCATTTGATGCTGAAGTAGATGACATTAGAGTATATTCTTTCAATGAGTGGTGGGAGACGAAGTTCGAGTTGCATGTTGACAATCCTGGTGGAGACAGGACACCCCACGATGAGTCTCATTGCTTGGTTTTGAAATTTTTCAAGAGGCTGTAACGTTGTTTTGGAGAGCTGACATAATGAAGGGGAAAGGTAGTCTATCACTGAGCGGATAAAAGCAATGTAGATGGTTCTGGCGACAGGAACAGAAACTCCGGCAGCATAGTTGGTCAGCCACTTGAGAGGAGTCAGGCGTCGCTGCAGCCGGGCCAACAGATCTTGGACAATAGGATGCACTCGTTGCCTTGCTGGGATAGGAGGCGTAATCCGCACTGGCGCTCCCAAGTAGAGATATTGTGTACACAGAGGTATGACGTTGTTCCCCATGGTGAATTCTGGCAAATTTCTTGCTGGACGATGGGAGAAAATTCTGCTTTTGTTAGGGGAGATGGTGAGGCCACATGAAGAAGCTGACACATAGAAGGAGTGGAGGAAGCGTTGCAAGTTGTCTGGGGAATTTGAGTGAATACATATATCGTCTGCGTAGCAAGTAATGGCTGTATCAGTGACGTCAGGAAGGCGGGAGAGAAGGCGATGCATAAGGATATTAAATAAAAAGGGACTAAGTACCCCACCTTGCGGAGTGCCAAGTTCAAGATCCTTGGTGGTGCTCAACGCCCCCTTAAATAGAACACGAGATGTTCTGTTTCGCAGGTAATCTCGGATCCATCTGAGAAGGTTTCCTTTGACGCCAAAATCAACGAGCTGGTCAAGGATGATATCTTTGTTGGCAATGTCAAAGGCACTCTTCAGATCGATGAAGGCGACAACACTGGCGGGGGAGAGACGAGTGTAGAGCTCCATGAGGCAGTGGTGCGTTCCTCGTTAGGGCAGGAAGCCGTACAGTCTGGGCGAGAGCTTGTCTTGTAACCGGAACATGAGGCGTGAGAGAAGAATGCGTTCGAGGACCTTGCAGAAACAGGAGGTGAGGGAGATGGGTCGGAATTTGTCGGTGCCAGGCTGGGGGATGGGCACAATTGTACTGTGGGTCCAGGCTTGTGGTACGTATCCCAGGCGGAAGCAGAGATTGTAAAGTTGGAGGAGGGGGTTGCCCGGTACGTCTCGGAGTGCACGGAGGACTGCGTAAGTGATGCCGTCATCACCCGGAGATGTTGCCTTGCCCCTGGCGAGGGCACGTCGCAGCTCGTCCTCAGTTATGGCTACGTCATCCTCTTCATCAGTGCTCAGTAAGGCAGCTGTGAGACGGAGTGCGCGGTAGTTTTTCTGGGTGGAGAGGGCGTCTTGAATATGTGCTGGGAGATTGCTGGCTCGTGATTGTGCTGACCACTCAGTGATAAGGTCCTGTGCGTACTGAGCAGGGCTGTTATGTAGAACACTTGGGGGTTTCTTTTTCACAACCTTGTTGATGAGGTGCCACATACTGCCAACACTCGTTTGATGGTTGATACTGTCAGTGAGTTTATGCCACGAGTTCGTTTGTACACAGCGCTGTAAGGCAACTAGGTCATCCCTTGACAGTTGGTACTGGTGCAGAGTCTCTGGACTTGGTCGTTTCTGAAAGGCGAGGCCGTCCTCCATGGCTTTCCTCTCCGCCTGAGCCACTCGATTATCCAGTGTCCAGGTATGTGCACCAGCGCGACGTCCGATGTGCGGCCTGCTGACATATTTTGCGTAAAAGGAATGTATGACGTCAACAAGTGAGGAATATAATATTTCAGGGGAGTGTCGGTTAAACGTAGGGAGAAGGTTAGACATATAGGTGATGAATGTAGGACGGTACTTGGGTGGGATTGCAATGCGAGGGCGCGTGTGTACTGGAGCGCGTGTAGCGGGGAGGGAATAGTGGATACTGAGACCAACGTGGTCAGAGAAGAGTGCTGGAACAGATGAACACTTGACATGTGAAGGCACGAGTCCACAGGTAAGGATGTGATCAAGAGTACCCCCTCGAGCATGTGTGGCACCAGCAGTGTCCCAGCGAGTCAGCTGATTTCGGCGAATGTACTCCAGAAGTCGAGTTCCATTGCGATTCACGGTGCCAGAAAGATCGCCCAAAGCAGGATGTCGTGCATTAAAATCTCCTATGTAAATCATGCCACGGATGGTAGGAGCTGGAAAGGTGGCTGGATCCATCCCTCCCGGAGCAGAGTATACGTTGCACAACCGTATGTTGCCGCCTCCAACAGTAACCTCAAGCAGCTGAAAGGTTGTGGCATCGTCCACAGAATTTTGGAGGAACCTATGCTGGACGGAGGAGTGAATATAGGTGACAAGCCCGTGCCTCACACGATGAACATAGGACACGTAACCACTAAGTGAGGGGGCTTCCTCCCTGGGCAGAGCATTACCAACAAAGGCTTCCTGAATGAAGATGACATCCGGACGATGGTTATGTATATATCCCTTGAGTGCAGTAAGTTTCGCCCAATTTGTAATACCACAGGCATTCCACGAGGTGACATGCAGCTTCACTTCATTATTGAACATGTCCATTACTAGGACGGTGACTGGTAGAGGAGGCAGTGTGGGCACGGGCATGACTTGGGGCACGAGGCAGCACGTTACGTGGGAGAGAACTCTTGGGGGAATTAGTCAGGGTCTCGAGGTTTGAAGCAACAGTGCTGAGCTGCTCTGTCAGGCTGGTAATAGAATCAATGATAACCTGTTGAGACTCAACCACCGTCTTCATTTGAGTCTCAAGTGAGTCCTGTTTGCTGACCAAACCATCAAGACGGGTTTCAATTGCTTCAAAGCGAGCCGTGAGTGAAGTTACGCGACTCTTGAGAGCGGCAACAGCGTCACGGAGTGCAGTTACTTCAACTGGCGTGGTTGTGGCAGGGGGCGTGGCACGTCCGGGTGGAGGTGGAGGGGGCGATG
>CM035184.1:2682426-2699630 GCA_020233015.1 Callinectes sapidus
ATATTTTTTTATAACAAATCCATCCTTCCTTAGAAAAGAAGTATGTTCTTATCTCCAAAAGAGAGGTTTTAAGTAATTTTGTTTTAATTTCCATGTTTTAATTAAAAACAATAAGTATTTGTGCCTCTTTAAAGTTACATAAATTACCCTATTTTAAACTTTTTATCTGTTTTAACAACATTTTGAAGAAAATCCCCTTTTTCATGTTAAATAAAATGTAATGAAAGCCATTTCAAGGAAAAATATATATTTCTTTTAGAAAAAGGATTTTTCAGTATTTTTCTTTTATTTCCATGATTTAATTGAAAATGAAGGTAAAAGTAAGAAATATATTAACTCTTTATTGCAATTCATTTTTTTTTTCAAAATTGCATGAATTATCCCCTTTTCACCATTTTTATGAGAATTAACATCTTATCTAAGAGAGAAAATATTTTTAATTAAGAAAAAAGGAATATATGCCATTTCAGGAAAAAAGTTCCTTTTCACCAAAAAAGGTAATTTTTCGATGATTTTCTTATTTCATTGAAAACCATTTCATTGATAAACATTGAAAACGTCACTTTTTAGGCAGAAGTTTTTCCTTTATTCAAATTGCATGTGTTATACTTTAAAATAGGTTTTTGTGTAAAATGCCTTTAATGCTCCTAAAAACGTTGAAAAATACGTCATTTTTGAAATTTATGAAAAAAAAGAATATTGTCGCAATATTCATTGTTTTTTGTTTATTTTTATCAAAAGAATGAAATAAGCAGAAAATCATGGAAAAATTCATTTTTTCGGTGAAAAGGAACTTTTTTCGTGAAATGGCATATATTTCTCTTTTCTTAACTAAAAAAGATGGTCTTTATTGGATAAGATGTTAATTCTCCTAAAAACGCTGAAAAGAAGATAATTTATGCAATTTTGAGAGAAAAAATGAATTAGAATAAAAAGTTAATATATTTCATGCTTTTTCCTTTTTTTTTTTAAATCAAAACATGTAAATGAAAAGAAAAACACTGAAAAATCCTTTTTCTAAAAGAAATATTTTTTTCCCCTTGAAATGGCTTGTATTACATTTATTGTAACATGAAAAAGAGATTTTCTTCAATATGCTGTTAAAACCAATAAAAAGGATAAAATAGGGTAGTTTATGTAACAGTAAAGAGAAAAATAAATATACAGTGTATTGTTCTTATTTTTTAATTGAAATATGGAAATTAAGAGAAAATAACTAAAAAACACACTTTTGGAGGTAAAAACATTCTTTTTTTTTTTCCTAAGGGAAGATGGATTTGTTATAAAAATATTGTAAAGTCCTTAAAAAGAATGAAAAATGGATGATTTATGCAATTTTAGAAAAATATATATATCGTCATAAAAGAAAAATTAAAAATCTAAAAAGGGTAATTTTATGCAATTTTAGAGAGAAAAATATACATTGTCGTAAAAAATATTGATTTCCTTTTTATATATCAAGAACAAATATAAGCTGAAGAACACTAAAAAAGTCACCTTTTAGCCTATTTTTATTTCCTTTTTGAAATTGCATATATTATTTTTGAAAAGGGGTGTTTGTCTAAAATACTGTTGATACTCCTAAAAGCAGCGAAAAAATCGTATTTATGAAATTTTAGAGAAAAAAAAAACTATATTATCGTAACATTCATTGTTTTTCCTTTTTTTACGTGTTTTCCATTAAAACATGAAAATGAATAAAACAATTGTCGAAAAATTCACTTTTGGAGTGGTTTTTCATAAAATGGTATATTTAACTTTTCTTTTTTTAACTAAAACAATGTTTTTTCTTTGAAATGTTGTTTTACATTTAAAAATGATAAAAAAGAAGTATAATATGCAATTTTGAGAAAAAAATGTACTGCTATAAAAATAAAATGTTTTTTTCATGAATTTTCAATCAAAACATACATAGAAAAAGAGAAACAAAGAAAATTTTTGACATAAATTTGTTTTTTTCTTTGAAACGCCATCTATTTTTTTTATGAAAAAGATTTTTCCTGAAAATATTGTTAAAACTCCTATAAAGGTTAAAATAGGAAGGAAATTAAACTTTTTTTTGATTAAATTGCATATATTACAATTATAACTACGTGAAAAAGAGGATTTTCTTCAAAATGTTGTTAATACTCTCAAAACCGTTGAAACACGGATAATTTATGGAATTTTCAGGAAAGAAAATGTTTTGCCATAAAAATTAAATAGATTTATTGATTTTTCCTTCCTTTTCAATCAAAACATGGAAATTAAAATAAAAACATTCAAATTATCCCTATTCCTTAAAGAAATATTTTCTTTCTTGATATATATATATATATATATATATATATATATATATATATATATATATATATATATATATATATATATATATATATATATATATATATATAAACGTTGAAAAACACGTCGTTTATGAAATTTTTGAGAAAAAAGAATGTCGCAATATTCATTTTTTTGTTTATTTTTTTATGAAAACAATGAAATAAGAAAATCATCGAAAAATTCACTTTTTTGGTGAAAAGGAACTTTTTTCGTGAAATGGCATATATTCCTTTTTTCTTAAATAAAAATATTTTCTCTCTTAGATAAGATGTTAATTCTCATAAAAATGCAATTTTGAAAAAAAAAGAATTGCAATAAAAAGTTAATATATTTCTTACTTTTACCTTCATTTTCGATTAAATCATGGAAATGAAAAGAAAAATACTGAAAAATCCTTTTTCTAAAAGAAATATATATTTTTCCTTGAAATGGCTTTCATTACATTTTATGTAACATGAAAAAGGGGATTTTCTTCAAAATGTTGTTAAAAGAGATAAAAAGTTTAAAATAGGGTAATTTATGTAACTTTAAAGAGACACAAATATTTATTGTTTTTAATTAAACCATGGAAATTAAAACAAAATTACTTAAAACCTCTCTTTTGGAGATAAAAACATACTTTTTTTCTAAGGAAGGATGGATTTGTCATAAAAATATTGTAAAACCCTTAAAAACATTGAAAAATAGATGACTTATGGACTCTTACAGAAAATATATATCGTTGTAAAAGAAGGATTAAAAATATAAAAAAGGGTAATTTTATGGAATTCTAGAGAAAAAAATATATATGATCGTAAAAAACTATTTTTTGCTTCTTTTACATCAAGAATGAATATAAGCTGAAAAACACTGAAAAAGTCTCTTTTCAGGCAAATTTCTTTTCCTTTTGAAATTGGATACATTATAAATGAAATTAGAGGGTTTTGTCTAATATGATTTTAATACTCCTAAAAGCAGCGAAAAAAGCGTATTTATGAAATTTTACAAAAACAAACTATATTATCGTAACATTCATTGTTTTTTCTTTCTTTTTTACTTGTTTCTCATGTAAACGTGGAAATAAGTAAAAAAGTGGTTTTTCATATATATCATATATATATATATATATATATATATATATATATATATATATATATATATATATATATATATATATATATATATATATTTTAACTAAAACAGATTGTTTTTCTTTGAAATGTTGTTAATACTCTAAAAAACGAGGAAAAGAGGAAATTTATGCAATTTTGAGAAAAAATTGTACTGCCATAAAAATTAAATGTTTTTTTCCTTCATTTTCAATCAAAACCTGGATAGAAAAAGAGAAATAATATTTTTTTTGACATAAATTGGTTTATTCCTTTGAAATGGCATATTTTTTTTAATTGAAAAAGATTTTTCCTTAAAATATTGTTAAACTCCTAAAAAGGTTAAATTGGGTTGAAAATAAACTTTTTTTGGTTAAATTGCATATATTACAATTATATTTACGTGAAAAAGAGGGTTTTCTTTAAAATATTGTTTATACTCTGAAAAACGTTGAAACACGTGTAATTTATGGAATTTAAGGAGAGAAAATATACTGCCATAAAAATTAAATGGATTTATTGTTTTTTCCTTCCTTTTCAATCAAAACATGGAGTTTTTTCCTTCATTTTCAATCTAAACATGGATAGAAAAAGAGAAACAAAGAAAATATTTGACAAATTTATTTTTTTTAATTGAAAAAATTTTTTCCTTCAAATATTGTTGAAAGTCCTAAAAAGGTTAAAATAGGGTAAAAAATAAACTTTTTTTGGTTAAATTCATATATTACAATTATATTTACGTGAAAAAGAGGGTTTTCTTTAAAATATTGTTAATAATCTGAAAAACGTTGAAACACGGGTAATTTATGGAATTTTAAGGAAAGAAAATGTACTGCCATAAAAATTAAATGGATTTATTGATTTTTCCTTACTTTTCAATCAAAACATGGAAATTAAAATAGAAACATTCAAATTATGCCTTTTTTTTTAAAGAAATATTTTCTTTCTTGAACGGCATATATTACATTTTTTGTAACATGATAAAGGTTTTTTCTTCAAAAAATTGTTATAACGTCCCAAAAGGTTTTAATTTGGTAATTTATATACTTTCAGAGAAAGAAAATTTATAAAGTGTTTTTTTTCTTCTTTTTAATCAAAACAAAGAAATCAATGGAAAATCATTGAAAAATCACTTTTGGAGTAAAATCATCCTTTTTTTTTCTAAAAGAGAGCGATCTCCTTGAAAAGTTTTAAATCTTAAAGAAACTTTACAAAAAGGGTGATTTATGCAATTCTAGAGAAAAAAAAACATATTCTCGTAATAAAAGGATGAAAACATAAAAATGGGTAATTTGTGCAGTTTTACAGAAAAAAAAAATATATTGTCGTAAAAAAAACAATTAATTTTTTGCTTTTCTTCTATCAACCAATGAAAATAACATGGAAAACATTAAAAAAGTCACTTTTCAGGCAGAATTTTTGTCTTAATTCAAATTGCATACGTTATACTTGTAAAAGAGGGTTTTGTGTTAAATTCCGTTAATACTCCTAAAAACATTTAGGAAACGTAATTTATGAAATTTTAGATATAAAAATATATTGTAATTAAATGGATTTATTAAGTTTTCCTTCTTTTTCAATCAGAACATGGAAATTAATATAGAAACATTTAAATTATGCCTTTTTTTAAAGAAATATTTTCTTTTTTGAACAGCATATATTACATTTTTTGTAACAAGTTGAAGTTTTTTCTTCAAAAAAAGTATATTGTCGCAATATTCATTGTTTTTTGTTTATTTTTTATGAAACAATGAAATAAGCAGAAAATCATCGAAAAATTAACTTTTTCGGTGAAGGGGAACTTTTTTCGTGAAATGGCATATATTCCTCTTTTCTAAACAAAAAAAGATGTTCTTTCATAGATAAGATGTTAATTTTCCTAAAAACGGTGAAATTTTGAGAGAAAAAAAATGAATTGCAATAAAAAGTTAATATATTTCTTGCTTTTTCCTTCTTTTTCAATCAAATCTAGGAAATGAAAAGAAAAACACTGAAAAATCCTTTTTCTAGAAGAAATATATATTTTTCCTTGAAATGGCGTTTATTTCTTTTTATGTAACATGAAAAAGGGATTTTCTTCAAAATGTTGTTAAAAGAGATAAAAAGGTTAAAATAGGGTAGTTTATGTAACTTTAAAAAGAAACAAATAAATATAGTTTTTAATTAGAACATGGAAATTAAAAGAAAATTACTTAAAACCTCACTTTTGGAGGTAAAAACATACTTTTTTGTAAGGAAGGATGGATTTGTTATACAAATATTGTAAAATCCTTAAAAACGCTGAAAAGTAGATGATTTATGCACTCTTAGAGAAAAAATATATCGTTGTAAAAGAAGGATTAAAAATCTTGAAAGGGTAATTTTATACAATGCTAGAGAAAAAAAAATATATATGATCGTAAAAAAAAATTCTTTTGCTTCTTTTACATCAAGAAAGAATAAAAGCTGAAAAAGACAGAAAAAGTCACTTTTAAGGCTAATTTCTTTTCCTTCTGAAATTGCATATATTATACTTTAAAAGGGAGGGTTTTGTCTAACATGCTGTTGATACTCCTAAAAGCAGCAAAAAAAAAGTGTATTTATGAAAATTTTCAGAAAAAAAACTAAATTATCGTAACATCCATTGTTTTTCCTTTCTTTTTTATTTGTTTTCCATGAAAACATGGAAATAGGTAAAAAAAATGTTGAAAAATTAACTTTTTGAGTGGTTTTTCATAAAATGGTATATATATAACACCTTTTTTTTTTTTTAAATAAAACAGTGTTTTGTTTGAAATGTTGTTATTATTCTTAAAAACGATGAATAAGGGGTAATTTATGCAATTTTGAGAAAAAAACGTACTGCCATAAAAATTTTAAAAATTTTTTCCTTCATTTTCAATCAAAACATGGATGGAAAAAGAGAGAAAAATTTTTTTTTTACATAAATTTGATTTTTCTTTGGAATGGCATATATTTTTTTAATTGAAAAAGATTTTTCCTTGAAATATTGTTAAAACTTCTAAAAAGGTTAAGATAGGGTAGAAAATAAACGTTTTATCGTTAAATTACATATATTACAATTTTATTTACTTGAAAAAGAGGGTTTTCTTTAAAATATTGTTAATACTCTGAAAAACGTAGAAACACGAGTAATTTATGGAATTTTAAGGAAAAAAAATGTGCTGCCATAAAAATTAAATGGATTTATTGATTTTTCCTTACTTTACAATGAAAACATGGAAATTAAAATAGAAACATTAAAATTATGCCTTTTTTCTAAGAAATATTTTCTTGAACGACATATATTACATTTTTTGTAACAGGATAAAGCTTTTTCTTCAAAATGTTGTTAAAAAGTCCCAAAAGGTATAGATATCGTAGTTTATATACTTTCAGAGAAAGAAAATGTATAAAGTTTTTTTTTTTTTACCTTGTTTTTAATCAAAACATTGAAATCAATACAAAATCATTGAAAAATCACTTTTGGAGCAAAATCATCTTTTTTTTCTAAAAGAGAGCGACTTCCTTGAAAAGTTTAAAATCTCCAAAAAACGTTGAAAAAAAGGGTGATTTATGCAGTTTTAGAGAGAGAGAGAGAGAGAGAGAGAGAGAGAGAGAGAGAGAGAGAGAGAGAGAGAGAGAGAGAGAAAAAAAAACACGTTCTCGTAAAAAAAAAGGATGAAAACCTAAAAATGGGTAATTTGTGCAATTTAAGAGAAAAAATATATTGTAAAAAAAACAATTAATATTTTGCTTTTCCTCTATCAACTAATAAAAATATCATGGAAAACATTAAAAAAGTTACTTTCCTCGCAAAATGTTTTTTTTTAATTCAAATTGCATACATTATACTTGTAAAAGTAAACTACCCAATTTTAACCTTCTTATTAGTTATAACAACATTTTGAAGAAAATCCCTTTTTTATGTTACATAAAATGTAATACAAGCCATTTCAAGGAAAAAATATTTCTTTTAGAAAAAGGATTTTTCAGTTTTTTCTTTTCATTTCCATGTTTCGATTGAAAATAAAAGAAAAAGCAAGAAATATAATGACTTTTTATTGCAATTCATTTTTTTCTCTCAAAATACATGAATTATCCCCTTTTCAGGGTTTAAGGAGTATTAACATCTAACCTACGAAAGGCAATTTTTTTTAGGTAAAACAAAGGAATATATGACAAAATTCGCGAAAAAAGTTTCTTTTCACCGAAAAAAAGTAAATTTTCAATGATTCTCTTTTTATTTCATTGTTTTATTGTAAATAAAAAAAAAACAATGAATATTGCTACAATATAATTTTTTTCTTTAAAATTTCATAAAGTAGACTTTTTTCAACGTTTTTAAGAATATTAACGGCATTTTACACAAAACCCCATTTTACAAGTATAATATGTGCAATTTAAATAAAGAACAAAATTCTGCCTAAAAAGTTACTTTTTCAATGTTTTTATCTTATTTTCATTTGTTGATGGAACAACAGCAAAAAATACATTCCTTTATATGACAACATTTTTTTCCCCTAAAATTGCAAAAATTACCCATTTTTATGTTTTCATCCTTATTTTACGACAATATATATTTTTTTCTCTAAAACTGCATAATTGACTCTTATTTTAATGTCTTTTTGAAGATTTACAATTTTGCAAGGAAAACCCTCTTATAAAAAAATATATGATTTTACTCCAAAAGTGATTTTTTAATAGTTTTCTATTGATTTCAAGGTTTTGATTAAAACAATAAAATAAACATTACATACATTTTAATTTTCTGAAACTATATAAACTACCCAATTTTAACCTTTTTTGGACGTTTAAAAACTTTATGTATAAAAAAACTTTTTCTTCTCACAATATACTTACTTATGTAAAATTTCAAAAACTACGTTTTTTTCGACGTTTTTAGGAGTATTAACGGCATTTTACACAAAACCACCTTTTACATATGCAATCTGAATAAAGAAAACAATTCTGCCTAAAAAAATGACTTTTTCAATGTTGTCCATGTTATTTTCATTGGTTGATGGAGTAAAAGCAAAAAATTAAGTGTTTTTTTCTTACAATATTTGTTTTTCTCTAAAACTAGACAAATTACCCATTTTTATGTTTTATTCTTTATATTACGACAATATGTTTTTTTCTCTTAAACTTCATAAATCACTCTTTTTTCAACGTATTTTGGAGATTAACTAGTTTTCAAGGAAAACGCTCTCTTTTTGAAAAAAAAAAAAAAAATGATTTTACTTCAAAAGTGATTTATCAATGATTTTCTATTGATTTCAATGTTTTGATTAAAACAAGAAAAAAACATTTTATACATTTTTCTTCTCTGAAAGTATATAAACTACCCAATTTGAACCTTTTTCGACGTTTTAACCACATTTTGTAAAAAAAACCTTTTCCATTTCACAAAAAAATGTAATATATGCCGTTTCAGAGAAAGAAAATATCTTTGTCATAAAAGGGATTATTTAAAGGTTTTTATTTCTATTTCCATGTTTTGACTGAAAAGGAAGGAAAATATCAATAAATCCATTTAATTATTATGGCAGTACATTTTCTTTCCTTAAAACTCCATAAATTGCCCGTTTTTCAACGTTTTTAAGAGTATTAACAACATTTTTACGAAAAACCTCTTTTTCACTTTAAAACAAAATTGTAATACATGCAATTTCACCAAAAAAAGTTTATTTTCTATTCTATTTTAACCTATTTAGGAGTTTTAACAATATTTTGAAGAACAATTCCTTTCATATAGAAAAAAGAATGCCATTTCAAAGAAAAAACAAATTTGTCAAAAATGTAATTATTTCTTTGTTTCTCTTTTTATATCCATGTTTTGATTGAAAATGAAGGAAAAAAAGAAAACATTATGTTTTTATGGCAGTACATTTTGTTTCTCAAAATTGCAATAATGATCTCTTTTTCATCGTTTTTAAGAGTATTAACAACATTTCAAAGAAAAATGGTCTTGTTTTGTTGAAAAAATGTAATATATACCATTTTATGAAAAACTTCACTCCCCTCCAAAAGTGAATTGATCAATAATTCTTTACTAATTTCCATGATTTATTGAAAAACAAATAAAAAAAGGAAAAATCAATGAGTATTAGGATAATATAGTTTTTTTCTGTAAAATATAATAAATACGCTTTTTTAATGCTTTTAGGAGTATTAGCAGCATTTTAGACAAAACTCCCCCTTTTCAAGAATAATATATGCAAACTCAAAAAAAGAAAAAAAAATCAGCCTAAAAAGTGACTTTTCAATGTTTTTCAGAGCATTTTCATTATTTATGGAAAAAAGCAAAAAATAATTTCTTACGACAATATATATTTTTTTTCTCTAAAATTGCATAAAATTACGCATTTTAAATTTTTTATATCTTTTTTTTACGACGATATACATTTATTCTTTGAGAGCACAAATCATCCATTTTCAACGTTTTTAGGGGTTTTACAATTTTTTAATGACAAAACTCTCTTCTTTAAAAAAAAAGGATATTTTTGTATCAAAAAGTGAGTTTTTCAGTAATTTTCTTTTGATTTCCATGTTATAATTAAAAACAGGAAAAAAACACTATTTTTTTACTCTTTAAAATTACATAAACTACCCAATTTTAACCTTTTTGTTAGTTTTAACTATATATGGAAGAAAATCCCATTTTATGTTACATAAAATGTAATACAAGATATTTCAAGGAAAAATATTTCTTTTAGAAAAAGGATTTTTCAATCTTTTCTTTTCATTTCCATATTTTGATTGAAAATAAAGGAAAAAGCAAAAAATATAATGACTTTTTATTGCAATATATAATTATCTCCTAAAATTGCATGAATTATCTTTTTTTCAACGTTTTTAGGGGTATTAACATCTAACCTACAGAAGGCCATCTTTATTAGTAAAAAAAAAGGAATATATGACATTTCACGAAAAAAGTTCCTTTTCACCTAAAAAAATGAATTTTTCATTGTTTCTCTTCTTATTTCATTGTTTTATGGTAAATAAAAAAACAATGAATATTGCGGAAATATACTTTTTTCTTTTAAATTTCATAAAATACGATTTTTTCAACGATTTTTAGGATTCAGCATTTTACACAAAAACCCCTTTTACAAGTATAATATGTGTAATTTAAATAAGGAACAAAATTTTGTCTAAAGAGTGACTTTTTCAATGTTTTTATCTTATTTTCATTTGATGATGGAACAACAGTAAAAAATGCATTCTTTTTTATGACAACATTTTTATTCCCTAAAATTGCACAAATGACCCATTTTTATGTTTTCATCCTTATTTAACGACAATATATTTTTTTTCTCTAAAATTGCAATAATGACTCTTTTTTCAATTTTTTTTTGAAGATTTAGAATTTTACAAGGAAAACCCTCTCTTTTACAAGAAAAAAAATATATATGATTTTACTCCAAAAGTGATTTTTTAATAAATAGTTTTCTATTGATTTCAAGGTTTTGATTAAAAAAAAAAAAAAACCACTAGATACATTTTCATTTTCTGAAAATATATAAACTACCCAATTTTAAGCTTTTTTGGACGTTTTAAAACATTTTTTTATGAAAAAAACTTTTTCATGTTACAATATACTTATTTTTGTAAAATTTCAAAAACTACGTTTTTTCGACATTTTTAAGAGTATTAACGGCATTTTACACAAAACCATCTTTTACATATGGAATTTGAATAAAGAAAACAATTCTGCCTAAAAAATGACTTTTTCAATGTTTTTCATATTATTTCCACTGGTTTATGGAAGAAAAGCAAAAAATAAGTGTTTTTTTCCGAAAATATTTGTTTTTCTCTAAAACTGCACAAATTACCAATTTTTATGTTTTAATCTTTATATTATGACAATATGTTTCTTTTCTCTAAAACTGCATAAATCACTCTTTTTTCAACGTATTTTGGAGATTTACAACTTTTCAAGGAAAAAAAAAGTATGATTTTACTTCAAAAGTGATTTATCAATGATTTTCTATTGATTTCAATGTTTTGATAAAAAACAAGAAAAAAACACTTTATACATTTTTTTTTCTCTGAAAGTATATAAACTACCCAAATTTAACCTCTTCGGAAGTTTTAACATTATTTTGTAGAAAAAAACATTTCCGTTTCACAAAAAAAAAAATGTAATATATGCCGTTGCAGGGAAAGAAAATATTTCTGTAAGAAAAGGGATTATTTAAAGGTTTTTATTTTTATTTCCATGTTTTGATTGAAAAGGAAGGAAAAAGAACTATATCCATTTAATTTTTATGGGAGTACATTTTCTTTCCTTAAAATTCCATAAATTACCCGTTTTTCAACGTTTTTAAGAACAACAATTAATCGAAAAACATCTTGTTCACGTTGAAAAAAATTGTAATACATGCAATTTCACCGAAAAAAATTATTTTCTACTCTATTTTAACCTATTTAGGAGTTTTAACAATATTTTGAGGAAAAATTCCTTTTATATTGAAAAAAGTATGCCATTTCAAAGAAAAAAAAGTGTCAAAAATGGAATTATTTCTTTGTATTTCTTTTTATATCCATGTTTTGATTGAAAATGAAGGAAAAAAACATTATATTTTTATGGCAGAACATTTTGTTTCTCAAAATTGCAATAATGACCTATTTTTTCATCGTTTTTAAGAGTATTAACAACATTTTAAAGAAAAACGCTCTTGTTTAGTAGAAAAAATGTAATATGTACCATTTTATGAAAAACTTCACTCCTCTCCATAAGTGAACTGTACTATAATTCTTTACTTATTTCCACGTTTTATTGGAAAACAAGTAAAAAAAAGGGAAAAGCAATGAATGTTACGATAATATAGTTTTTTTCTGTAAAATATGATAAATACGCTTTTTTGAATGCTTTTAGGAATATTAGCAGCATTTTAGACAAAACCCCTCCTTTTCAAGAATAATACATGTAAACTCAAAAAAGAAAGAAATTCAGCTTTAAAAGTGACTTTTCAATGTTTTTCAGAGTATTTTCATTACTGATGGGAAAAAAAGCAAAAAGCTATTTCTTACGAGAATATATATTTTTCTCTAAAATTGCATAAGATTACCTTTTATAGATTTTTTAAATCCTTCTTTTACGACGATATATATCTAGGGGAGACCGGGGCTAGTTGGCACGCTTTTTAGACTTTCCTTGATAAAAGAAAAACAACAAACAGTTTTGGCAATCTTTTAGTTTCATTGAAAAATATGAACATTTCTCTTACTTGCCATGTAATAAGATATTTATTTTCCTTCAAAACAAAAGCACAGCATCCTTTAGAAAAAAATATTTCACGTGTGCCAACTTGCCCCATGTGCGGGGTAAGTTGACACACATTAGAGGGTAAGTTGGCACAATAGATATTGATATCAAATAAGAAGTATGTAGCACTAAATTTTAACACGGATTATGTGCAGTCTTCATATGAAGAGTACACTATTCCATGTAAACTTATATGTTTTCCTAGCAAAAAAATAACCATTAATACGAAAAGAAAAAAATACGATAACTTTCAAAACATCTAAATGAAAATAATTGCACTTCGAGGTCATAATTGCAGAAAATACTTAATACTAGAGGTGAATTTAATCTAAATCATCATCTGAGTCACAGTTGAGGCATGTTTAAAATAAATCCCTGTCAGTATAGTGCCATTTGCTTTACTAAAATCAAGGCCCTGTATGGACAGATGCGAGCCATGATTGTCTAGTAACAAAAGAACTGCTTTTTCTTTAGAGCATTTAGTGTGTTTGACAAAATGCTCTAAAAATTCCAGAAAATGTGACTCTTTCATCCATCCTGATGGGTTGGCAGATCCAGAACTACCAGGAGGAGTACATTTAAGGAAATGATCACGGAAATGCACTCTTGGGAAGATGAAAAAAGGTGGAACTACATTGCCAGTTGCTGAGACAGCAATAGCTATTGTTACAAGCCTTCCTCTTTCACCTGAGGTCATTTGGCACTGTGCCAATTTGCCCCATATTTATTGAGCCAACTTGCCCCAACCATACCATTTCACATTCAGTATGATTTAAATACACTCAGTGAAACTTTCCATGGTATGTTTGGGGTGTATATGATCGTTAAACCCTAAGTTAAGTTATGGGTGTATTAAATTTTATTCATGTACAACCAGGCGCATTTTAAAAGAAACAGACTAAGTGATCGATTATTTACCAAATGGCGTCAAAATCAAACTTTTCCTCGCTACAGGCAAATCGTGCGACCTCTCTCACTGGCTTCTTGTGGGTGAGTACGGAGGAGGGCTGTGAATATGTGGTATCAATATCAACGTTATCTAGCGGATAATAGTGGAGTTATTTCAAATGTGCCAACTTACCCCTGTTACCAACTTGCCCCGGTCTCCCCTATTCTAAGAGTGCACAAATCATATATTTTCAATATTTGCGATACGACCAGCATATCACGACCGTAGCCCGCCAGACCTCTCAACGTGTGTCTGCCCTTCGCAGGGTGGCGGGTAGCCTTGACTCCCGAGGCATCCTGACCCTATACCAGGCACAGATTCGCCCTTGTATGGAATATGGTGCCTTGGCATGGATGTCCGGAGCCGGAACCCACACTCGGGGCCTGGACACGGTTCAGAGACGTGCACTCCGCTTGCTGGGGGAAGAAGCGGAGATTCCTGCCATTGTGACGTCTCTCGAACATCGCCGGGACGTCTCAGCCCTGACTGTCTGTCACAAGACTCAGGTACTGAGCACTCCCCACCTCACCCAGCTGTGCCTGCCGCTACACCCAGCACACAGGACGACACGACAAGCACAAGCAGGTCATCACCGGGTGATTGTGCCTCTCTCCCACAGTTCGCAGCACCAACGAACTTATAAAGCCAGGGTAGCGCGACTGTGGAATAGCTTCACGGGGGCCAAGCCTGATGTGTCACGAATGTCCACACACCAGGCAAAGCGAGCCGCCAACACCTGGAGAGGCACACTGCCCTCACCGTTTGTGCCCCTCACGTGAACTGATGTATATTACGTATCTTATGTATATACTATATATATTATCTCATTTTCCCCTGTACATATGCAACAGAACTTTTAAAATAGCTGTAAACGCCAATGCACAACTTTAAGTTCCCTGTATACTACTGTATATACTTTCTGTTTAAATAAAAAAAAAAAAAAAACGTTTTTAGAGGTTTTACAATATTTTAATGACAGAACTCTCTTCTTTTAGAAAAAAAGGATGTTTTTATCTCCAAAAGTGAGTTTTTCAGTAACTTTCTTTTGATTTCCAAATTTTAATAAAAAACAGGAACCAAACACTATTTTTTTTTCTCTTTAAAGTTACATGAATTACCCAATTTTAACCTTTTTATTAGTTTTAACAACATTTTGAAGAAAATTCCTTTTTTATGTTACATAAAATGTAATACAAGCCATTTCAAGGAAAAAAATATTTCTTTTAGAATTTTTTTTTTCTGTGTTTTCTTTTAATTTCCATGTTTTGATTGAAAATAAAAGTAAAAACAAGAAATATAATGACGTTTTATTGCAATTCATTTTTCTCTCAAAATTCCATGAATTATCCCCTTTTCTGCGTTTTTAGGAGTAATAACATCTAACCTACGAAAGGCCATCTTGTTTAGGTAAAAAAAAGGAATATATGACATTTCGCGAAAAAAGTTTCTTTTCACCGAAAAAAATGAATTTTTCAATGATTCTCTTCATATTTCATTGTTTTACGGTAAATAAACAAAAAACAATGAATATTGCGACAATATACTTTTTTCTTTAAAATTACATAAAATACGCTTTTTTCAACGTTTTTAGGAGTATTAACGGCATTTTACACAAAACCTCCTTTTACAATTTAAATAAAGAAAAAAATTCTGCCTAAAAAGTGACTTTTCAATGTTTTTATCTTATTTTCATTTGTTGATGGAACAATAGCAAAAAATACATTCTTTTTTCTGACAACATTTTTTTTCCCCTAAAATTGCACACATTACCCATTTTTATTTTACTCCAAAAGCGATTTATTGATAGTTTTCTATTGATTTCAAGGTTTTGATTAAACCAAGAAAATAAACACTATATACATTTACATTTTCTGAAACTATATAAACTACCCAATTTTAACCTTATTTTTTTGGACGTTTAAAAACATTTTTATATGTAAATTTTTTTTTTTCATTTTACAATATACTTATTTTTGTAAAATTTAAAAAAACAAAGTTATTTTCGACGTTCTTAAGAGTATTAACGACATTTTACACAAAACCACCTTTTACATATGCAATTTGAAGAAAGAAGACAATTCTGATAAAAAATTGAGTTTTTCAATGTTTTTCATGTTATTTTCATTGGTTGATGGAAGAAAAGCAAAAAATTAAGTGTTTTTTTCCGACAATATTTGTTTTTCTCTTTTTAAAAGTGCACAAATTACTAATTTTTATGTTTTAATCTTTATATTACGACAATATGTTTCTTTTCTCTAAAACTACATAAATCACTTTTTTTCAACGTATTTTGGAGATTTACAACTTTTAAAGGAAAAAGCTCTCTTTTAGAAAAAAAGTATGATTTTACTTCAAAAGTGATTTATCAATGATTTTCTATTGATTTTAATGTTTTGATTAAAAACAAGAAAAAAAACACTTTATACATTTTCTTTCTCAAAAATTCTATAAACTACCGAATTTTAACCTTTTCGGACCTTTTAACAACTTTTTGTAGAAAAATCCTTTTCCATTTCACAAGAAAATGTAATATATGCCGTTTCAGGGAAAGAAAATATTTCTGACAAAAATGGATTAATTCAAGGTTTTTATTTTTATTTCCATGTTTTGATTGACAAGGAAGAAAAAATCAATAAATCCATTTACTTTTTATGGCAGTAAATTTTCTTTCCTTAAAATTACATAAATTACCTGTTTTTCAACGTTTTTAAGAGTATTAACAACATTTTAACGAAAACCTCTTTTTCACGTTAAAAAAATTGTAATACATACAATTTCACCAAAAAAAGTTTATTTTCTACTCTGTTTTAACCTATTTAGGAGTTTTAACAATATTTTGAGGAAAAATTCTTTTCATATAGAAAAAAGTATGTCATGAGGAAAAATTCTTTTCATATAGAAAAAAGTATGCCATCTCAAAGAAAAAAAAAATTTGTCAAAAATGGAATTATTTCTTTGTTTCTCTTTTTATATCCATGTTTTGATTGAGAATGAAAGAAAAAAACATTATATTATTATGGCAGTACATTTTGTTTTTAAAAATTGCAATAATGACCTCTTTTTTCATCGTTTTTAGGAGTATTAACAACATTTCAAAGAAAAACGCTTTTCTTTAGTAGAAAAAATGTAATATATAGCATTTTATGAAAAACTTCACTCCCTTCTAAAAGTGAACTGTTTAATTATTCTATACTTTTTTCAATGTTTTATTGGAAAACGAGTAATCAAAAGGGAAAAGCAATGAATGTTACGATAATAAAGTTTTTTTCTGTAAAATATGATAAAAACGCTTTTTTCAATGCTTTTAGGAGTATTATCTGCATTTTAGACAACCCCCCCCCTTTTCAAGAACAATATATGCAAACTCAAAAAAGAAAGAAGTTCAGCCTAAAAAGTGACTTTTGAATGTTTTTCAGAGTATTTTCATTATTGATGGAAAAGAAAGCAAAAAATTATCTGACGACAATATATATATTTTTCTCTAAAATTGCATAAAATTACCCTTTTTAGATTTTTTATATGCTTCTTTTACGGCGATATGTGTGTGTGTGTGTGTATATATATATATATATATATATATATATATATA